>CAUYQU010009661.1:0-84850 GCA_963574635.1 Cheracebus regulus | reverse complement strand
TCATTGAAGACAATGAAGTCAGCCAAATAAAGGATCTTTATTTTAATAGCCTTGTATGGAAACATTGTTTACATGGTCATGTTCAGCTTCTATTGAAACCATTGTTCAAATTTTGATAGGAATATCAGAGTCTGATTACCCACAGGGCTGATTTTCTCAATTCTCATCCTTTGAATTAGAGCTTGGCTTAAATGTTACCTTCTCAAAAACCACTTTTACTTATTTTTATTTCAGTATTTATTATAAATTATAATAATATTTTTTGAGATGCAGTCTTGCTTTGTCGTGTAGGCTGGAGTATAGTGGCATGATATCAGCTCGCTACAACCTCCGCCTCCCGGGTTCAAGCAGTTCTCCTGCCTCAGCCTCCTGAGTAGCTGGAATTGCAGGCGTACACCACCACACCCGGCTAATCTTTGTATTTTTAGTAGAGATGGGGGTTTCACCATGTTGGCCAGGCTGATCTCGAACTCCTGATCTTGTGATCTGCCCATCTCGGCCTCCCAAAGTGCTGGGATTACAGGCATGAGCCACCATGCCTGACCTATAAATTATAATTATTACTTTGTCGTCTACTTATTTGCCTTTGTCTTCTCCACTAGAATATATAGCTATAAGAATGGTGGAGATGATCTGGTATCACTTCATTTATTGATTATATACTATCTCTGTCTTCCAGGTTCTTTTTCTAATTCTGACTAAACTCCCAAGAGGACTATGAAAGATTATGATGAACTTCTCAAATATTATGAATTACATGAAACTATTGGGACAGGTAATTGTTATTTTTTTTGAGGCAGTGGATAAATCAGCTATTTGAGAGCATAGATTATTGGGTAGGCATGAGCTTTTTATTGTAACCCATATAGTTTTAAAATTCTTCAAAAGAAAAAAAAAGGCCAGGCGCGGTGGCTCATGCCTGTAATCCCAGCACTTTGGGAGGCCGAGGTGGGCGGATCACGAGGTCAAGAGATTGAGACCATCCTGGCCAACATGGTGAAACCCCATCTCTATAAAAAAAAGAAAAATAAAATTCTACTTTCTTCAGTAAGAAAAAGTGGCACAAGTAGAGAAGAGAGTAGTAGGAGAAGCCCTGTAGGTTACTGCAAGGACTTTGACTTTTATTCTAAATAAAAAATTTATTCTAAATATTTCTTTTATTTCTTAACTTTTAGTCTAAATAAAAGTTATTGGAGAGTTTTGAGCTAAGGGATAATCTGACCTTTGTTTTTATAGAGTTGCTCTGGCTGCTTGGTAGATAAAAGGTTGGGTAAGGGAGGGCAAGAGCAGAGGTAGAGAGATTTTAGGAGGCTATTGCAGTAATTCAGGTGTTGATGCTAGAGATGAGGGTGTAGGTAGTAAAAGCAATGAAAGGAGTGGGATTTTATACAATTTACACATATATATACACCGCTGTGTGTGTGTGTTTATTAAGGTATAACATATAGTAAAATATGCAAAGTACATTAATCTCAGTGGAGTTTTACACATGTATATACACATACCCATGTATTCCCTGCTCAGATCAAGACATAAACCATTTCCAGGGAGTACCTGCCTACTTTCCCCAAGGTAACCATTGATATATTTTGAAGACAGAGCCAATGAGATTTATTGGGGTGCTAGAGAAAGAGAAGGGCTAAGAATGGTTCCAGGGTTTTTGGCCTGAGAACCAAGGAAAATGGAGTTGCCCTTTGTTGAAATGAAGAAGACTGTTCACATCTGAGTCATGGCACTAAAAAAAAAAAAAAAAAAAAAAAAAAATGAAGACCATGGGAGAGACTACTAGGAACTTCTTTTTGGAAATCTTAATTTGGAGATTTCTTTTAGCTCCCTGAGTGGAGTTGTTTATCCAGCTTTTGATCCAGTTTTGAAAAATAATTGCTTATCTTCAAAGTTTTAAAACTGGGTGCTCTCAGGAACTTTATATTGTATTCTAGCAGTGTTAATTATAAAGGAAGTTTATAGGCAGGTAGGTAGTGCCTAAAAAAAGAAAAAAATAATAAAAGAGATTTAATTGCAGTGTTAATCATAAAGCAAATTTTTAAAGTGAATTCTGTTTTCTTTTTGATTACAAAGTTAGAGATATACTATCATGGTAAAAAAATAAAAACCTTCAGCTAGACATTGTATAACAGGAAGCAATGAGAAAAAAAAGCCAAAAACTTCCAGGAAAATTTGGCTTGATAGAGCCTTTTAAAATTATTATATATAAAAATGTATTTGTGCCTGAGTCCTTGATTATTTTTTCATAATACATTTTCCTACTTAGGTGGCTTTGCAAAGGTCAAACTTGCCTGCCATATCCTTACTGGAGAAATGGTAGCTATAAAAATCATGGATAAAAACACACTAGGGGTAAGTTTAAATTTATTTAAAAAATATTCTACTTATAGATCAGTTTTGTGAATTAAAACCTGAATTGTTCTAATGTTCTAGTTACTGATCTTAGAATATTATTTTTATAGCTTTTAAAAACATATAGGCTGGGCATGGTGGCTCACACCTGTAATCCCACCACTTTGGGAGGCCGAGGCAGATCACCTGAGGTTGGGAGGTTGAGACCATCCTGACCAACACAGAGAAACCCTGTGTCTACTAAAAATACAAAACCAGGCGTAGTGGCGCACGCCTGTAATCCCAGCTACTCGGGAGGCTGAGGCAGGAGAATCACTTGAACCCTGAAGGTGTGGAGGTTGCAGTGAGCCGAGATCGTGCCATTGCACTCTCGGCAGCAAGAGTGATACTCCGTCTCAAAAAAAAAAAAAAAACCCCCGAAAAAGTATAGATCTGTGGTTTTAAAAAGTAACCTGGGGAAAGGATTACTTTGTCTTTCAGATTTTAATGCAGGGCAGTTATACATATTTGAAGTCTGTAGCATCCATTTGTAGTCTGTAGTCTGTCGGTGTTTCTGGATATTAATGTGTCCTATCTTTATTTTATTTTATTTTATTTTTTTGAGACGGAATCTGTCACCTAGGCTGGAGTGCAGTGTGGTCTCAGCTCAGTGCAACCTTTGCCTCCGGGGTTCAAGCGATTCTCCTGCCTCAGCCTCCCAAGTAGCTGGGACTACAGGCACGTGCCACCGCACCTGGCTAATTTTTGTATTTTTAGTAGAGACGGGGGTTTCACCATGTTGGGCAGGATGGTCTCCAACTCCTGATCCAAGAGATCTGCCTGCCTTGGCCTCCCAAAGTGCTGGAATTATAGGTGTGAGCCACTGTGCCTGGCCCCCATCTTAATTTTCTTAAAATATTCTTACTAAATGTAAATCTGTTTTGTAGTATAGATAGGTAGATAAATGTTATGTCCTAGCTTTTTTTTTTTTTTTTTTTTTGAGACAGAGTCTTGCTTTGTCGCCCAGGCTGGAGGGCAGTTGCACAATCACAACTCACAGCAGCCTATACCTGCCAGGCTCAAGCTATCCTCCTGCCTCAGCCTCCTGAGTGGCTGTGACCAGAGGCACGTGCCACCCGCACAGCTAATTTAAAACAATTTTTCTAGAAACAAGGTCTCACTATGTTGCCTAGGCTGGTCTCAAACTCCTGGCCTCAAGCAATCTTCCCATCTCAACCTCCCAAAGTACAGGGAGTACAGGCCTGAGCCACTGTACTTGGCGTGTCCCAGCATTTTATTCAAAATGGTTTTAGAAGTTATCTCATGAAATCCTTTTCCTAATCATCCTCTTTTTCCTCTATGTGAATTCTTCCAGGATGAACAGCTTGTTACCTCCTAAAGCAGCCCATTCAATTTGTGGGCTTGGCTACAATGTATAAAAAGTTACTTTTTTTTTTTTTTTGAGACAGTCTCACTTTATCGCCAGGCAGCAGGCTGGAGTGCTATGGCGTGATCTCGGCTCACTGCAACCTACATCTCCCAGGTTCAAGCAATTCTTCTGCTTCAGCCTCCTGAGTAGCTGGGACAACAGGCGCACGCCACCACGCCCCGCTAATTTTTGTATTTTTAGTAGAGAAGGGGTTTCACCATGTTGGCCAGGATGGTCTCGATCTCTTGACCTCGTGATCCATCCACCTTGGCCTCCCAAAGTGCTGGGATTACAGGCGTGAGCCACCGTGCCCGGCCCAAAATGTTACTTTTAAATTGAAATAAAGCCTGTCTTTTTTGATGTTTTTTTGGGGGCCTCTGTACCCTTTCCAGTGTTTGAAATCACCTTGAGTCATCTTTTTTTTCTAAATCCTTCCACCTTTATTTATTTGTTTGTTTGTTTGAGCCGGAGTCTTGCTGTCACCCAGGCTGCAGTGCAGTTCTGCCATCTCGGCTCACACAGCAACCTCTGTCTCCCAGGTTCAAGCAGTTCTCCTGCCTCAGCCACCTAAGTAGCTGGGACTACAGGCACGCACCATCACCCCTGCTAATTTTTGTGTTTTCAGTAGAGACAAGATTTCATCATATTGGCCAGGCTGGTTTTGAACTCCTGACCTCAAGTGATCCACCCACCTTGGCCTCCCAAAGTACTGGGATTACAGGTGTAAGCTACTGCTCCCAGCCTAACATTTTATAAATGTTCTTAATTACCAAACATAAAAAATAATTTTTGGTTGAATGTGGTGGTTTATGCCTGTAATTCCAGCACTTTGGGAAGCTGAGACCAGAGGATTGCTTGAGACCAAGAGTTTGAGACTAGCCTAGGCAATATGGCAAGACCTGTCTCTACAAAAAATAAAAAAAAAATTAGCCAGGTGTGGTTGTGCACACCTGTAATCCCAGTTACTCTGGAGGTGGTGGTGAAAGGATTCCTTGAGCCCAGTAGGTTGAGGTTGCAGTGAGCTGTGATTGTGTAATATGGCAGGGTAGATAGTTTTTGGGGCCCACCGCCAGATGGCTGCATATGGCCATCCTAAAGTAGAACTCAAAATCAGACCGCTCAGGGCAGACTGACACTGAAAATCTCCGCTGTTTCTGACCGCTGACCTTGGTTTCTGTACAAACTGCTTGCTTGCTTGCAAAATCTGCTTGCAAAGATCCCCAAGCCCCCCCGAAAAAAGTGTTTTTTAGTATAAAAGCCCAGCTCTCCCTCAACTCGAGGCCACGGGTTGGAGAGACGTGAGTCCTCCATGGTCGCCGGCAATAAAGACCCTGCAATTTGTCATACTTTTGTCTTGATGCTGGTCTTCTTATCTCACTAAAAATACAACAATTGCATGACCGGACTCTAGCCTGGGCAACAGAGCAAGACCTTGTCTAAAAAATATATATATATATATTTTTTTATTGTTGGAATGAGACAGTGCTTAACATCAGTTGTTACTGACATTTTTAATTTTTAAGGATATAAGTTCTGATTAACACATATAAATAAGTCAAAGGGAGCCAGGCATGGTGGCTCACAGCTGTAATCCCAGCACTTTGGAAGGCCAAGGTGGGCGGATTACCTGAGCTCAGGAATTTGAGACCAGGCTGGGCAACGTGGTGAAACCCCTTCTTTACAAAAAATACAAAAAAATTAGCCAGACATAGTGGTACACACCTGTAGTCCAAGCTACTTTGGGGGCTGAGGTGGGAAGATCACTTGAGTATGGAAGGTTGTGGTGCAGTGAGCCAAGATGGTGCCCTCCAGACTGGGTGACAGAGCAAGACTCTGTCTCCAAAAAAAAAAGTCAAAGAGAATGTAAGTAGTTTTGTTACAGCAACGTCATTAAATTCTTTGAATTTATTCCTAAATATATGCTAAGATCATACAGTGACCTGTATAAGAAATTATTTTTAATTATCTGTCAGTGAGCAGTTTAGGCTATTATTCAATTTTTTTGTTTTATTCAATCTTTTGTATTTATTAATCTAAGAAAAAAGCATTAAAACCATTTAAACATGAGTATTAATTTGATTAATTTCTTTAAGCAATTTAAATTTCAATTATAACTTTAGTATGACTTACTTTAACACTTCAAATACTGAAATAGCAAACAAAATGTTACTGCAAAATGTGTTATCACAGTAATACTCAAAACTTATTCTGAAGCATCAGTGTGACAATTTATTATTTCTAAACTTGTTTTTATATTTTCTATTGTTATGCTTATTTTAGTAATTTCCTAGGATTTTAATAATATTTTGATTACTTCCAATTTTTAGTCATCAGGCTTCCTCTCCGCAAAGAAGGAAAAAAGATTATCATATTAAGATAGTCAAAGTTACAGATGATGCTTTGTCAAGATGTGACATCTAGTTGCATAGTCCTGGATAATTGGGTCCTGAGCTACTGGCCATTAGATGGAGTCTTATTTTGTTTTTGAGATGGAGTCTTGCTCTGTCACCCAGGCTGGAGTACAGTGGCATGATCTCAGCTCACTGCAACCTCCACCTTCTGAGTTCAAGCAATTCTGCCTCAGCCTTCTGAGTAGCTGGGATTACAGGTGCCTGCCACTGTGCCTGGCTGATATTTGTATTTTTAGTAGAGATGGAGTTTCACCATGTTGGTCAGGCTGGTTTGTACTCCTGAACTTGTGATCTGCCTGCCTCAGCCTCCCAAAGTGCTGGGATTACAGATATGAGCCACTGCCCCCGACTAGAGTCCCTTTTTGTAATGAAGTTTTACTTGTTACTTGATGGTACTTACAGGTTTTTGTTCTTTAAATTTTTTTGGTTTGGCATATCTTCCTCTCCCCACCTACCTTTTTATTTTGAAAGTTTCCAGCTGGGTGCAGTGGCTCATGCCTGTAATCCCAGCACTTTGGGAGGTTGAGGCAGGTCTATCACAAGGTCAGGAGATCGAGACCATCCTGACTAACACGGTGGAACCCTGTCTCTACTAAAAATACAAAAAATTAGCCAGGCGTGGTGGCATGCACCTGTAGTGCCAGCTCCTCGGGAGGCTGAGGCAAGAGAATCGCTTGAATCTGGGAGGTGGAGGTTGCAGTGAGCCGAGATCGTGCCACTGCACTCCAGCCTGGTTGACAGAGTGAGATCTGTCTCAAAAAAAAGAAAGAAACTTTCAAGACCCCAGAAAAGATTGGAGACTGAGACTGTGGTGAATACCCACATACCTTTCATCTAAGTTCACTGTTTTTTTGCTCAGCATACTTCTTAAACGGTGTTGCTGAGGCCGAAAGTGGTAGCTCAGGCATAACTGAGTGGTGTTTCTGTCATTTTCCCGGTTTGGAATGCTAACCTTCTAGGGAGTCTGAGATTGTTTTCTGGATGTTATGCTATTGACCCATATTGAACTTGTCTTTCATAAACTCTCCAATGCCCTTTTTATGTACATGCAAATACGTTTTGTTATATTTTTCTGTAGTGTGAACAATTTATTTTGGGGCTTTTGATAGCTTTTGCTACTTAATATTAAAGCTGTTAGCATTGGAGCTTGGAACACCACCTGAAGAAGTTTATTGCTCATTCCATCTGATGTTTTGTCACAGAGTGATTTGCCCCGAATCAAGACGGAGATTGATGCCTTGAAGAATCTGAGACATCAGCATATATGTCAACTCTACCATGTGCTAGAGACAACCAACAAAATATTTATGGTTCTTGAGGTTAGCAGTATGTTCTAGAGACCTGAAAACATTTGGTCACTTAATAGTAAAAGACAAAAGTACATTTCACCTGAAAGTTTAGAATAGATGTTAAGTGGCTTTACCTGTTTTGCTCCATTTGTAACAATTTAGATCAAGTAGATGTATATAATAAATTGGAGATTCAGTATAAATGTCATCTTTCTAATACACCCCTAATGGGATAGTATGGTTTAGTAGATAGAATATGTGAGAATTTGCTCCCAGAGGGAAGGACTCATTCCAGTTTTATATGGTATATTAATTTCCTAGGGCTGTTGGAACAAATTACTACAGACTTGGTGGCTTAAAGCAACAGAAACTTATTGTCTCACAGTTTTGGAGGTTTGAAGTCTGAAATCAAAATGTGGGCAAGCCTGGTTCCCTCTGGAGGTTCTGAGGAGGAATCTGTTTCCTCCCTCTTTCCTAGTTTCTGGTAGTTGCTGGCAGTCCTTGGCACTCCTTGGTTTATAGATGCACCACTCCCATCTTGGCCTCTGTATTCAAACGGTGTTTTCATCTCTGTGTAGCTGTGTCTCTGTCCAAATTTCTCTCTTCTTAAAAGGCCCCAAGGATTAGGCTTACCTTGATCCAAAGACAGTTCAACCCACAGCACATGGTAGCTTCCAGTGTCTGTTATGTAAATCAAGCAATTTCAAGTTTTAATCTGCCCTTTTTGTCTTGGAAGATGTCTTTAGAACTTGTATTATTCAACTTATTTGTTTTTGTTAGTCTCAGCCAAATAATATGCAAAAGGCTGGTCTCAAACTTCTGACCTCAGGCAATCTGCCCACCTCGGCCTCCCAAAGTGCTTGGGATTACAGGAATGAGCCACTGCACTGGGCCCTCAAATTTTCTTTTCTCTGAGTCATTCACATACTTTTCTTGTGTCTCTTGTAGATACCTACGTATATTTTATACATATGTGTATTTTATATGTGTGTTTGTGTAGCTTATTGGTTTCTATCACACAAATGGTCACAAATTTTAGTATTACTTTGCATTTTGCTTTTTTCCCATGTAACATTTTATCTTAGAGACCATCTATGCACATTCAGATATTTTAGACGTTTTTGTCTTTATTTTATATTTCTTTATTTGAAAATATGAAGTAGGCTGTTTTTGTAAAACTTATTGGATAACATTAAAAAATTTACTATTGAGGTATAATTTACATATAATAAAATGTACCACATTAGGTATGCAGTTTGACAAATGTGTATACTCACGTACCTCCCACCCCAGTCAAAATATAAAACACGTCACCTCAGAAAGTTTTCTCCAGCCCTTATGAAATTTTCCATGTAATCATAACCACCCTGCCCTTACCAGCAACTACTCATCTGATTTCTATCATTGCAGATTAGTTTAATCTGCTCTAGAATGTGATGTAAATGACTCATACAGTATTCTTTCGATTATTCTTTTGTTTGGCTTTTTTACCTCAGCATAATACTTTTGCAAGCCACTATATCAATCTATACTCTTTTATTAACTTAATACTGGACATTATTCCATATCAGTTTGTAAAGAGCTTCCTCTTTTTTTTTTTTTTAATTACTGCCTAGAATTCCATTCCATGTCATAGTTTATATAGTATCAGCATTTAGGTTTAAATGCTGGTGTTCCCCACAAATTCATAGGTTGAAACTTAATCCCCAGTGTGATAGTATTAAGAGGTGGGGTCGTTAAGGAGGTGATTAGGTCATGAGAGCAGAGCCCTTATGAATGGGGTTAGTACCCTTATACAAGAGGCTTTACGGGGCCTGTTTGCTCCCTTCTACCACATGAGAATACATAGCACATGCCAACTGTAAGCAACAGGACCTCACTAGACACTGAATCTACTGGCACCTTGATGTTAGACTTCCCAGCCTCCAGAACTGTGAGCAATACATTTCTGTTGCTTAGAAATGACCCAGCATAAGGTATTTTGTTAAAGCAGCCCAAATGGACTGACAGTTGTTTCTAGTCTTTTGCTTTTACAAATACTGCTGCTGTAGTAAATGCTTTAAGGTACTTTGTTGTTGTAGTTGTTTATTTGTTTTTTGAGATACAGTCTCACTCTGTCACCCAGGCTGGAGTGCAATGGCGCGATCTCGGCTCACTGCAACCTCTGCCTCCCGGGTTAAAGTGATTCTCCTGCCTCGAGTAGCTGGGATTACAGGTGCCTGCCACCATGCTGGCTCATTTTTTGTATTTTTAGTAGAGACAGGGTTTCACCATGTTGGCCAGGCTAGTCTCGAACTCCTGACCTCAAGTGATCCACCTGCCTTGGCCTCCCAAAGTGCTGGGATTACAGGTGTGAGCCACTGTGCCTGGCCAAGGTACTGTTTTTTGATATGAGTGAGTACCTTTGTAAGAGCAATAACTAAATGTGGAACTGTGAGGTCAAGTCTATATGCATTTGTAATTTTAATTGATATTGCTAAAATGAAAAACCAGCTTACAGAAAAGTGGGGCTGCCCTGGAAAAGGGATGGGAAGCCTCGAGCTTTGTGCTCCAGTGCCTGTTCTGCAGCCTGTGAGATACCTCTGTAGACCTGGGCTCCTGGTACAGATTGAAAATCACTGGTCTTTGGGATGGAGAAACAGTAATTATTGCTGGGTTTTAAAATTTCAGGTAATTACACTAAATGAGAGTGCATTAAGATGAGAATGGGTTTTAATACTTTGCTATAAAAATAAAAAACCCTGGGTGAGCTTTTTAAAATCACAGTGGTAGTTGATTTTACTTCTACTTACTGTAATAAAACTGTTCGAGGAAAGAGTTATTGTTCTCATTCCTGGAGTCATTATTGACTTGTTTGATCCTGAGAGTGTATTTTTGAATATGCCTTACTCAGTTCCCTTGCCTATAAAGTCAAATTAATAATATCTCTGAATTAAGTACTTTTTTATTTTAAATTTCCATGAAGTGATTTTTGTAAGTTGTAACAATATCTGTGATTCTGTTGCTGTTGAAGTACTGCCCTGGAGGAGAGCTGTTTGACTACATAATTTCCCAGGATCGTCTGTCAGAAGAGGAGACCCGGGTTGTCTTCCGTCAGATAGTATCTGCTGTTGCTTACGTGCACAGCCAGGGCTATGCTCACAGGGACCTCAAACCAGTAAGTGACTGCATTACAGTTAGATGCTTACCTAAGAGTTCAGCATCATTTACCTGTTATTTTTAGGTTTCCAAATGGTCTGTTTATGTATCTGTCTTAGGTTTGCTTCTTTTAGTTGTTGTTCCCATCATAATCCATCACATTTCTTACTTTTAGTATTTTTAGTAGAGATGGGATTTTACCATGTTGGCCAGGCTGGTCTCGAGCTCCTGACCTCAGGTGATCCAACTGCCTTGACCTTCCAAAGTGTTGGGATTACAGGCATGAGCCACTACACTTGGCCTTTTTTCCTCTTACTTTTGACTTTTGGATGGTGTTTTTGTGTTTTTTTTGTTTCCCTGTTGTCCAGACAGGAGTGCAGTGGTGTAATTTTGTCTTACTGCCGCCTTGACCTCCAGGGCTCAAGTGATCCAACCACCTCAGTCTCTTAAGTAGCTGGGAGGACAGGTGCACATCACCATGCCTAATTTTTTTTTTTTTTTGAGACAGAGTCTCACTCTGTTGCCTAGGCGGGAGTGCAGTGGCACCATCTCAGCTCACTGCAACCCCCACCTCCCAGGTTCAAGGGATACTCCTGCCTCAGCCCGGCTAGTAGCTGGGATTACAGGCATGCGTCACCATGCCCGGCTAATTTTTGTATTTTTAGTAGAGACTGGGGTTTCACCATGTTGCCCAGGCTGGTCTTAAACTCTTGAGTTCAAGCTGTCCTTTTGCCCTGGCCTCCCAAAGTGCTGGGATTACAGGTGTGAGCCACTACTCCTGGCCTTGGTAGGCTTTTTGGATGCATTTATGAGCATTCTGTATATCTGTCAATTGTGTGTGACTTTATAAATGTCTTTTTTTTTTTTGAAACAGGGTCTCACTCTGTCACCCAGGCTGGAGTGCAGTAGCATGATCAGGGCTCACTGTAGTCTCAACCTCTTAGGCTCAAGTGTTCCTCTCAACTCAGCCCCCCGAGTAGCTGGGACTACAGGTGTATGCCACCATGTCCAGCTAATTTTTTGTATTTTTATTTTATTTATTTTTATTTTTTTTGGAGACTGAGTCTTGCTCTGTTACTCTGGCTGGAGTGCAGTAGTGTGTTCTTGGCTCACTGCAACCTCTGCCTCCCGGGTTCAGGTGATTCTCCTGCCTTAGCCTCCTAAGTAGCTGGAATTACAGGTGCTCGCCACCATGCCTGGCTAATTTTTGTATTTTTAGTAGGCATGGGGTTTTACCAGATTGGCCAGGCTGGTCTTAAACTCCTGACTTCAAGTGATCTGCCTGCCTCAGCCTCTCAAAGTGCTGGGATCACAGGTGTGAGCCACCACACTTGGCTGGAAACTATCTTTTTCCGTCTTTTTATACTGAACTCGTCAATTTGAACTCACTCTTTTGGTTTAAATTTGTTTTTGGCACAAATTGTGTTTGCTTGTAGTTGACCCTCAGAACACAAAGGAGAAAATAGTTTATGCTAGTGAGTCTTGTGGGGAAGTGATAGAGTGATCAACATTCCTCCTCTTTTCCCTTCTATACATCTTGTCATTTCGTCAGTTTCTAGTCATTTTTGGTTTGTTATACCCATACTTTTTATTTATTTTATTTTTTATTTTTTTTTAAGATGGGGTTTCACCATGATGGCCAGGCTGGTCTTGAACTCCTGACCTAAGGTGATCCACCCACCTCGGCCTCCCAAAGTGCTAGGATTATAGGCGTGAGCCACCATGCCTGGCCAACCCATACTTTTTAATAGAAACAACTTTAAATCATTTTTACTCATTTTAATTTATTTATTTTAAAAAAATGAGACCAGGTCTTGCTGTGTTGCCCAGGCTGGTCTTGAACACCTGGGTTCAAATGATCCTCTCATCTCTGCCTCCCAAAGTGCTGGGATTACTGGCATGAGTTGCCACACCTGGCCTTAAATCATTTTTAGAAATAGCTAGAAGTGGGGTGTGATATAAGGAAGTCAGTATATAGTTATCAAAATATCTTTGTTTTCCCAGGAAAATTTGCTCTTTGATGAATATCATAAATTGAAGCTGATTGACTTTGGTCTCTGTGCAAAGCCCAAGGTAAGTGCAGAAATAAGATGCTTCTATGTTCTTTGTAAATGTATTTATTTCTTAGTGTGTGATTTTGTCCTGACTTCCACTTAGTCTTTATTGAGCTTGGTTGCATCCATTGAGAAGAATGTTAAATTTCATTTCTGGTATCAGTAGTTTTTGTAAGTTCTCTAGATGATCATAACATGCAATCAAGATTGAGAGTCACTGCCCTACTTCCAGGGTTGGTTCTGCTGAAGACTAGGTATGCTGTGAAAATTTGCAGTACAGAGGTGACTTGAGGCTATTACAGCATGAATGCTGACTTGACCATGTGCTTGCAGTTTGAGTATATTGCCACTAGATGATGCCTTTGTTTGTTTAGATGAAAGTTGAGAATTTAGTGCATATCTATTATCCAAATGGTTCTATAACTAACAGTTACATTTTCAGAAACAATCCCCTTTCCTTTTAAAAGAAGGAAAAAGCCTATATGCACTTCTAAATTTATAACTGTTATATATTTCCTTAATTTGCATTCCATGGTTAAGTATTGATGTTCTCCAGCATAACTTCTCTTTGAGGTAACTTTGAACTTTCTAGCTCTGCTCTCTGCAGCAGATCTCCTGTATGGCTGCCTGTTGGAGGCTTCCTCTGGAGTTCTCTAATCATGGTACTCACAGTCTCTAAAATGAGCTGTCTACACTCATTAAGAATGTTGAAATTGCAGACTTGTCTCAGGCTTTTGTAGTCTCATGACTGTTTCCTGCCCTGATCAGAATTAGCTAGGTGCAAAGGGAAGCCGATTTTGCCCCTTTGGCAGAATGTCTGATTTTTTTTTCAGATTCTTCTCTCCCTCCCTTGGCTCTTCAGAGACTATCAGTGGAAACTTTTTCCTGGGAACCAAATGCTAGAAGGCAGGAAGGCAGGGTTTTTATTTTTTTATTTTTTTTTTATTGGCAGACATATAAAGAGAAAACATACTTTGAATAGATAAACTGATTTAAGTCCTAAGTCGTTCTCCACGGGAGGGAGTGGAGCAGGTTTGTAACAGACCCTGTGAGCCTTCATTTATGGTTGCCACGGATTATCCACACAGACACCATCTAAGAAAGCGGGGTTGCCTGGGAGAGCCTCAGCCTTCTTCTGAGGAGTGCATTCCTGGGCATGTTGTTTCAGTTGTAAATGACATCTCACAATTTCACAAATCCTTTGCCAGCTGTAAGAACTCTATACAGCTGTTGGACTGTAGCTTTGTTTTCATTATGTCTTGGTATTTCTGTGGGAGGGCAGAGGAGGATGAGCACATTTCTCATTTTAACAGATCTGAAAGCTAAGGGAGTGATTTGTCTTATAACTGCATCTAGAAAACAGACTTTCAAGGCACTGTTTTATGTAACATACTGGTTTTTCCCCTCTAAGAAAATAGAAGCTCTTCTGTATTTGTAAAGATTTGATACTGGAGATAAGGTCCAGTAAAGAAATTCTTTTTCCCCCTGGAATACTTGGGGATGGAAAGACATGGGTGCTTGGATATATGCTAGGCTGATTATTACGTATATGGGTATTTAGGGAAGTATGAACCTGATTTGACTGAGCTAAGGGGAAAAGGATTTGTTCATGCCAGGTTGTAGTGCTGTTGGGAATCTAGAGAAGCAGAGACCACACGTGCATGCACGCATGTACACACAAAGTATTGTGTTGGTTGTAGAAATCCTTTATTATGTTGGGGTCGTTCTTCATCTAGCTTTTCTTTTTTTTTTCTTTTTTTCTTTTTTATTTTTTATTTTTTTTAGAGACGGGGTCTCGCTACGTTGCCCAGGCTGGAGTGCAGTGGCTATTCACAGGCGCGATCCCACTACTGATCAGCACGGGAGTTTTGACCTGCTCCGTTTCCGACCTGGGCCGGTTCACCCCTCCTTAGGCAACCTGGTGGTCCCCCGCTCCCAGGAGGTCACCATATTGATGCTGAACTTAGTGCGGACACCCGATCGGCATAGCGCACTGCAGCCCAGAACTCCTGGGCTCAAGCGATCCTCCCACCTCAGCCTCCCGGGTAGCTGGGACTACAGGCACGCGCCACCGCGCCCGTCTTGAGTTCCTGGTTTCAAGCTATCCTCCAGCCTCAGGCTCTCCATTCATTGGAATTACAAGCTAGTCAAGCATCTTGCACTCAACCTTAGCCAAAAGGCCAAGAAGTAATATTAAAGCATTTTAATACTAAATTTATTCATTTTCCAGGCATAGTATATTAAAGTCTGCAACTGACCATACTTCATACTTTAAGATTTAGCTGCCTCAGCCCCATGCACCCAAGTCTTAGCAAGCATGACTATAGCCACCAGTTACCTGGGCGTGTCAGCAGCCTCGGAATTTTTGAAGCTGACCTCACTTTCTTATCTTGATTTAACATTCTTCTAATTCTAACAACCCAATTTGTCTCTCTCGTCTCACCTTCAGGCCATCAAGCCCTAGATGATTCTCAGTAAGGAATATCATCCTCTCAATATTCCAGAGGCACCATTCTATAGGGGACCCTTAGACTGCCCACCAGTGGGACAGGAAGGAGCTGAAACCCTGCCCATTTCCCTCGGACCTGGCTAGATACTAGTTTCGCTGACTCACAGAGTCTTCCTCCTGCACTGACAGCTAACAAGAGGCTAAGACCCACAGAACCACCACTGCCCCATTGTCAGTGGGAAGCAATTACACAATACTGACCTTCATCCATTTTCATCCAAAAGGACAAATGAATTGAATCAAGATCCCATTTTCAGCTGGGTGTGGTGGCTCATGCCTGTAATCCCAGCACTTTGGGAGGTGGAGGCAGGCGGATGATGAGGTCAGGAGATCGAGACCATCCTGGCTGACACAGTGAAACCCCGTCTCTACTAAAAATACAAAAAGTTAGCTGGGTGTGGTGGCATGTGCCTGTAATCCCAGCTACTCAGGAGGCTAAGGCAGGAGAATCGCATGAACCAGGGAGGCGGAGGTTGTAGTGAGCCGAGATCATGCCACGGCACTTCAGCCTGGGCGACAGAGCAATACTCCATATAAAAAAAAAAAAAAAAAAAAAGAAAGAAAAGAAAGAAAGAAAGAAAGAAATGCAAATTCTCAGACCCTTCCCCAGACATAGTCAGAAATTCTAGATGTGGGTTCCAGAAATATGAGTTTTAGCAAATCTTACAGGTGATTCTGATGGATGATAAAGTTTGAGAATCAGGACTCTAGACTGAGGAACATGTACAAAGGCACGGAGAGAATGTGGTCTTCTCCAAGCCATACTCCAAATATGAGAATGGCAATCCTAGTGCCTGTCAGAGACGGCAACACCAGACCTAATTCAATTCTTGTTTAACAGAAAAATAGAATGGGAAAAAACTATTATTTGTTAAATACAGAGTATCCTTACTATGGCTGTATTATTAATGTCATATCCATTTCACAAATATGGAAGTTGAGGTTCTGAGAGGTTACAGAACTTGCCCAACCTCACTCAACTAGTAAGTGCCAGAACTGGGATTTGAACCCAGTTCTCTCTGACTCCAGAACCCAGTGAGTTTTCTATGGCAGCCCACTGCTTCCAGGAAAAAGAGCTCAAGATAAAGAAGTTAGGGCATTTCAGCAGCTCCACTCACTAAGACTCCTGGGAATGGAGCAGGCTGACAGAGCAGCCATTGTTTGATGTCCTGTGACTGAAAAACTGGCTTTTTGACTTTATTATTATGCCGTTGGAGATGGAGCCCTAATGAGCAAATTTGCCTTTAGGTATGAGAGAAGTTCCATATCAGATAATGATTCTGGCTGTGCACTGGAGGAGTGCTCTGAGATCCCCTGAGCCTTAGACCAGGGCAGATCCAGCTCTCTTTTGCTTGCTTATCAGAGGAAAATGTCCTTATATTAACATCCCTGGAGAGAAACGTCTGATAAAGTGCTTGTAAACCAGTTGCCACCACATGATAATCAGGTATAGTATTGTCAGCCTTTGAATGAAGATGAGAAAAAAATTCCAAGTGATCAGTGCTTAGCAGCAGAAAGAAACACTTGGAAGAGGCATGGTTAAACTTTTGTCTAGAGCAGTATTGCGCGCTATGCGTGAGCAGCGTGGGTTGAAGATGAACGGAGGTGAAATTGCAGTGTTTGCCCTCGAGCGGGCCCTGCAGTGTGCTGGTACACATTCTGTTTTGTCTGTTTCACGTGTAAAGAGCTGCTGGTCAACCTCGTCTATTTTTATCAGGATGAAAAAATTCACTGTGGCAGGCACCATGCTGAATTGCTCAAACCCTGATGCTCAGCATATGCTGAGATAATTTTGTTGATGTTTGCACAGAAACTGAGAGTCACCATTGACACATGAAACTCTTCCGCTGCCTTGAGCACAAAATGGTCCCCAGAAGACAAGGTATGTTACGAAGGATGGCCATCCGTTCTGCTGTGGCCGTTTTGAGCCTGTCTACACAGAGTGCTGTGAAATCTGTGGGAACATATTAGAACATATTAGTGTTGACCGTGTGCAGATGACCTATGATGGGAAGTGCTGGCGTGCTGCAGAAGCGTGCTTTTCTCATGCCTAGCATAAATCCTTCTTGTTGTATGTCTCTTCTTCCCCAAAGTCAGATTTATTACTCAAAAATATGCAGCCTCGGTAAAGACATCCATGCCTCTAATTCTTCCAATTACGCATTTCGGTCAGCTTGATCAAGAAGCACCAGAAGAAGTATCTGAATGGACAAAAGCGGGTGGCAGCAGATCAGTGCCCACAACCTCTCCTCGTGGCCCCTGCTTGGAACTACAAGGTTTCTGGCCTTTCAGGTGATGCCAATGACACCCTTTCTCAGACTGGATAATCTGAGTCTGTCCCGGCAAGGAACATTTTTATCAATGAAGAGTTTTGGAAGACAGAGCAGAGCATTAATCCCCAGAAGACCCTGAAGGGCGGGGTGGGCGTGACGATTACATGACGTAGTTCTTCCTCAAATCTGGCGACAAAAGCCTCTTCAGTAGCAGCCCAGGGAGAAGGATATTCCAGCCAATCAGCATTGGATATCTGATAACATGGTTGAAAATAAGAACAAGCTAACATGAAACAACCAGAGTCTTGCAACTAAAAATTACTGACCTGATACGGACTGGGCACAAGATGAACAGTGTTTCTGCTCGTGGCAACCACCCAGGCCCCACAAGCAGTGGAAGGCTCCATAAATTGGATCTGGACCATGGGCCTTCAGGGTATGCTAATGATCAGACACAGGGGTAGGAAAATCCCCTGGGGTTTTTGTCAGACTTGAAACCAGAGCAACGTGCTCAAGATTCTGTGGATTCTTTGGCTTTGTCCAACGTCATAGTAGCTTCAGTGGATGGATGAAACAAGCTGAGGTCATCCTTATATTCTCTGCAAACTGAAAAAAACGGAGGCAGAAGACTGTGAGCAAATCAGCAGTGCAGAAACTTTGAACTCTGCTGCGTCAAAGTGCAGAGTCCTTAGAGAGTCTAAGTTCAGAATTTTGTCTAGAAAAAAAAGATCATGCCTGAAGAAAAACTAGTACATCTGCCAGTACTCAGACAATCCGAGTCTCAATCCAGACCACAGAAGGTCAGGTGATGTCACTGACAATGGAAACTACAACATCAAGTTCAGGCAGTGTCCTATGAGTGACAAGACCTGGGTGTACCATTTTGAAGAGAGGGGATCCAGATCTCATCACCATTCCCAGAGGAGAAGTAGAAAGTCCCACTCTGACAATATCCCAAATATTCTTACAGAAAGAGAATAATCTCCCAAGGACAGACTGCAGCTTTACATCTCCCATAACTACGAGTAATTGATGTGGAATAACAGAGCAGGAAATCCAAGCATACATCCAGAAGGCCAGCCTCTACAGACAGCATGCCCATCCACTTCCGACCAGTCATATGTACCAGGAGTGAAGAGGTTTCTGGGATTTCTGGTGTTCCTCCTTCTCGTCCTCCTCTTCTGACTCAGAACAAAAGGATATTTTCTTGAACAAATCAGTCCCTCCACCCCAGCGACAGAGATACGCCGACTATACAGATGACCTTTCTTGTCCAACTTACTCCCTGCCAGTCAGTTTGGTTATAGGACAGCTCAATTCAAGAAAAAAAGTGGACACAAGTGCAAAAACGATTATTTCTTAAGATAGTCGCTGTGGAGATAATGTGTTTAAAATGTAACATTAACCACCCAAATCCTCTTTTTTTCTTACATAAGAAAGTTGCTAAAATAGTTTAAAGTGTTTTGCTCATGTAAATGAGAAGTCAACTGCTGTTTACAGCATCTGATTAACATTTGAAAGGTGTACTTTCTCCTGTTTACCCTCCTCAGATGGTACCTAACGGAAACGTTACAGTTTTACACAGCTGCTTTGGTCTCTGATCCTTAAGAGAATATTCAAGAAACTACCTCAACGTGATTGAACAGGAGTGCTGATTTTAGAAGATGGAAAACTCCAGCCACCTCGGTAAAGCAATAGTGTTTGTCACTCAGGTCAATCGGATTGGCTGAGGTCCTGATTAGTCCATCTTGTGAGGCGGAGGGCAAAAATTAGCCACCTCTACTGGTAATCTCAGTTACGAGTTAAAGTCCTAGCTTTCCTCTCTCAAGGAATTTAGCCCTCTGTTACGGATTAACTCTGAGTCCAGGGGACTCCAAATTAAATGGGGCTTAAACAGATTTAAGCAGAAAGCAGTTCTGTGTCAATCTCACCTCTCGGCCGCTTACCCCTCAGCACCGTGCACGTCCTAGATGGTGAGTTTCTGGCAGGTACAGATGTGACCAATTCACCTCTGCATCCCAGAGGAGGATAGCATTGTTTCCATTGTTGTTAATCATGATTTATCAATGGCTGCCTCTTGTTCTGTACCAGGATGGGGCTGAGCGCACTGCACTCTCTACACCTGAGGTCAGCAAGCTGCCACCCACAGGAAAAAGCCAGCCCACTGTGTCTTTTGCCAGTGAGCTTTTATTGGAACACACACACACACACACACACACACACACAGTATTTTTGTGATTACAAGAACAGTAAATGATAATTACTAAGAAAAAAGATAACGATGAAAATTACACATACATTGTGATTCCAATCATGCTTAAATGCTTATGAAAGAAAGGGCCAAGTGTGCGGCAGCTCACGCCTGTAATCCCAGCACTTTGGGAGACTGAGGTGGGCGGATCACTTGAGGCCAGGAGTTCAAGACCAGCCTGGCCAATGTACTGAAACCCTGTCTCTACTAAAAATACAAAAGTTATCTGGGCATGGTGGTGGTGGCACCCACCTGTAATCCCAGCCACTTGGGAGGCTGAGGCACGATAACCACTTGAACCCAGGAGGCAGAGGTTGCAGTGAGCAGAGATCACGCCACTGCACTCCAGCCTGGGTGACAGTGAGACTCCGTCTCAAAAGAAAAACAAAGGAATACACCAAATGTCAAAATAGCTTCTCTCTCAATCCTTTATAAGAATTATGTGCATGTCACAGATGAAGAAGCAGAGTGGTTGCCTCTAGAGATTTGGAATCGTGGGTGGCTTATTCTAGTTATTCATACTGCTATATATTTCTCCATAATCCCACCCCTTGCTCTCATCCCAGGAAGTGGGAGGCAGGATCCTGAAGGAAAAATTCAAAGAATATCACTGAGGCTCAAATATATCCCCCGTGCCCAATGTCACAGCACTGCCACCTGTCATAGACATTGGACCTCTGGGAACTAAGGACGGAGGTGGGCATTGGGCTTCCCTGAGAGACCTGGTCCATTGAAAGCCTAGAAAGACCATCCTGCAGGTGGAGCTATCCACAAAATTTGATTTAGAATTTAATTTTTAAAAACCTGAGCCATACCAGATCCAAGGCCACAGGGCTGTGAGCTCCTGTCAGGGGAATCTGGAACTTTCCTGGTGCTGTCTCGGACCCCCAGCCTTCATTTCTGCCTTACCCACTTCCCTGGTTCAGGATTACTTTGTAAATCAGAAAACGCAGCTTCCTTCTGTCCTTAACTGATCTGATAGTTCTTTATGCCCACAGTTCACCCGGATCCTGTTTGAGCTGTTGGTGACCCAGCCATTGGCCACCATGCTCCTGCCTCCCTGGTCCCTACCCTGCTGGCCACCACCTCTCAGACTGGAGCTCCCACAAGCCAGCACTGTCACACCAGCTCTGGGCCCTGTCCTCAGCACACATACAGCACGATGTTTTGTTGGCGAAAGTGGTGATCCAGAGGAAGCTGTCAGATTTTATTACTGGTGGTGGCATCAACAGGAGTTTGGGTCCTGGCTATGGTTAATAACGCAGAAACTAGCTCAGACAATTCAAGTGCTTTTTATCTGTTGCTGTTTCTGTCTCTTTGACTGTACTGGCCACTTTCTTTTGCCACCGAGCTTTGCTGTCACCATGACATGTTGTCTCAAATGGAAGCTCTTGGATTCTGAACAAAGTCAGATCCATGCATTGTGCCTTAAATGCCCCAGATCCCAGTGGTTCTTTCATACATGTGGGTGCTTGTGAAATCAGAGGGCAATGTCTCCAGCAGCACTGCCAGCTCCTTGCCCATAGGACTTTGGGCAACTTTATCTCCAACTCCTTAGGCGGCAAATTCCACCTACCATTAGGCGAATTTCATTTTCAGGCAATTTGGGGCACCTGGACCAGTCATTCAGGACTCCTATCCCCGGTGTTGTGTCTAGTTCCACTCTGAACTGGATTATGGAATGGAAATGACTTGTAAGCAAGCCACTGCCACGAAACCACATGTGACCTGGATCTCCTGCCTGCATCCCTTATGCCAGACTAGCCTGGCACCCCAAGGACATAAAGGCAATTACCCTGTAGGAGGGCCAGGTCCTTCTCAGTCACTGTCACAGGGACTGTGAGAGGTGCTGTTGTTGTAAAGTGTTGTGAGCAGATGTGAAAGGCCCCAGCCTGGGGTCTTGGATTAGTCCTGGCCCAAGCCAGAGGTGGTGGACCTTGGGTGGTAACCGAGGGGCATCAGCCAGACTTCGGAGGGCAAGAAGCCTGAGGGGCTGATCTCAACACCCCCAGCTGCTGGAGCTCTGCCTCCTGCCAAGCTACGAGATGGCTCCTTAATCAGGTTGTGCTTAATCAGCAGAGAACATCTGCGAACACAGCCAGGAGGGACCGAGTCAGACAAAGCCAGACTCCCTTCCACTCACTGGGCCTCAGTTCCCTCAATTGTATTATGAGAAGGTTGGATCAGGTGATCTCCAATTTTATTTCTGGTCCTAGGAACCCACTAGAAGGCCTCTCCCATTCTATAATCAGACAGAATAATAATCTTATCTGAAAGCATATCTTGTGAGAAGCAAAGTAGATAATATGCACAAACATGTTCTGTGAAGCAATAAGCCTTATGCTTATAAGATTAATTGTTATTAATTATCATAATTATGCTGTCTCCCGGGCTGTTAACCATTATACTCTGTTAGTTAATGCTGCTATTACTGTCACTTACATCTTGCAACCCTACTGCAGTGTTCCCCTACATTGTCACAATGTTTCACCCACCACCATCTCAGTCACTGTCAACTTTAGCACTCTGTTTTTAAAAATAGGTTTTGGGGCTGGGTGAGGCGGCTCACGCTTGTAATCCCAGCACTTTGGGAAGCCGAGGTGGGCAGATCATGAGGTCAGGAGTTTGAGACCAGCCTGGCCAACATGGTGAAACCCCATCACTACTAAAAATACAAAAATTAGCTGGGCATGGTGGTGCATGCCTGTAGTCCGAGCTATTCGGGAGGCTGAGGCAGAAGAATTGCTTGAATTCAGGAGATGGAGGTTGCAGTGAGCCAAGGTCGTGCCATTGCACTCCAGCCTGAGCGACAGAGCAAGACTCTCTCTCTCTCAAAAAAAAAATAGGTTTTATTGTCATAATTCAGGTACAGTAAGGCTAACGGATGAAATGACTGCCATCAAAAAGATAGTTTGTCAATGAGAACACATGGACACAGGGAGGAGAACATCACACACTGAGGCCTGTTGGAGGGTAGGGGGCAAGGGGAGGGAGATAATTAGGACAAATATCTAATGCATGTGGGGCTTCAAACCTAGATGATTGGTTGATAAGTGCAGCAAAGCACCATGGCATACGTATCCCTATGTAACAAACCAGCACGTTCTGCACACGTATCCCAGAACTTAAAATCAAAATTTAAAAAAAAATTTAAGAAAATAGGCCAGGTGTGGTGGCTCACACCTGTAATCCCAGCACTTTGGGAGTCCAAGGCAGGTGGATCACGAGGTCAAGAGACTGAGACCATTCTGGCCAACATAGTGAAACCCCATCTCTACTAAAAATACAACAATTGGCTGGGCATAGTGCTGGGAGCCTGTAGTCCCCGCTACTCGAAGGCTGAGGCAGAAGAACTGCTTGAACCCAGGAGGCAGAGGTTGCAGAGAGCCGAGATTGCGCCACTCACTGCAGCCTGGTGACAGAGAGAGACTCTCTCAAAAAAAAAAAAAAGAAAGAAAGAAAGAAAGAAAAGAAAAGAAAGGAAAGGAAAATTCACCCAGGAAAACCTGCAATCCACCAAAAATAAATAAATAAATAAATAAGTTCATTACTCACAGCTCCTAAGAGGCCACACCATGCCATGCAAGGCCACATGGGGAAGCACCAAGGTTGGTCATGAGCCGGTGGAGCAAAGGGAAAATGCGGGCAAGAGCTTTTCTCACGATTTTCACAGGACGGCGTGGGCAAGGCAGGGCAAACAGGCTTAGCACTGGCTAGTTTGAATAATTTCAGTGGGCTCTGGAACATGAGCGTTGTCCCGACTTGCCTGTTACCTAGCCCTGAGGTACTCAGGGGGTTAGTAGCCCAAGAGCCTCATAAGGGAGGTGGCTGGGGTATTGCGAGGAGTTAGCTAGCTTGCTTTAGGTAGACAGCAAGGGAAGGGGTTTTGGAGAGCCCTTTGTATAATCTGTAGGCTCCCTCAAAAAAGTTTCTTCTCCTTTTGTGGGTATAAACACAGTGTACCCTCCTCTCTGCTGTACAAAGCTTTCTTCTTTCACTTATTAAACTTTAACTCCAACCTCACCCTTGAGTCCAAGCTCCTTAATCATTTTAAACATAAAACAAAAAACTCCAGGGATTATCTCAAACACAAAAAACTGTCACATCTGAATACATTAGCAACACTGCAGCAGTACGGTCTTGGATTGGTTGGTTTGCATACGAAAGGCATGCTCCTGGGCAAGTTGATTGCTATCTCTTAAGAAGTCCCTGTCCCAAGCTGCCAAAGCATCCAAATAAAAAGATATGCTTACACACCCCAGCTAAGTATTGCTCCTACCACAGTTGACCTGATTGAAAATGAGAGTTCACAGTTAAAAGAGGTCTTTCTCCACCCTTCATTCTTCATTCAACAAGCGTCTATTAAGCACCCACTAGGAGCTGCACATTATGCTAAGCCCGAGGGCACAAAGAAGAAAAACAGTTTAAGTGTGGGTGACATAATGAAGCAAGTTACAAAACCTGTGGTAAATGTTATGACAGCAGGAAGCCTGGACTATTCCATAATGGGAGAGGCCCCAAACAGCCCTGAAGGGACCCTATTCCTCAGTGCCTCTCATTCTCTCCCCTAACTCCATAGTGTGGAGCTCAGGAAGGCAGCCTGTGGAAAAAGAGCTAAATTCTCTTCGTCTTCTCCCATTGGTTCATTCAATAAAGTCCTTCAGAATAAAACCTTTGAGGCGAGGTGTGAGGTGTCTCACACCTGTAATCCCAGCACTTTGGGAGGCCGAGGCGGGCTGATCACGAGTTCAAGAGATCGAGACCATCCTGACCAACATGGCGAAACCCCGTCTCTACTAAAAATACAAAACTTAGCCAGGCATGGTGGCGCGCGCCTATAAACCCAGCTAGTCGGGAGGCTGAGGCAGGAGAATCGCTTGAACCCGGGAGGTAGAGGTTCAGTGAGCCGAGATTATGCCACTGCACTCCAGTCTGGGTGACAGAGTAAGACTCTGGTTCAAAAATAAAAAATAAAAAAAGAACGAAAAGAAAAAGAAAAGAAAATCAGGCACCGGAAGCAAACAAACAATGTATGTGCACGTCAATGTCCCTCGCAGAGTTATCGAAATAGAGAAGAAAACATCAGCATCAGTACCTAAAACCAACGGAGTAGTTGAACGAAGTGTAGAATATCTACCAAGGGATGTTATAAAGCAAACAGAACTCTATAGTGGATTAGAGAAAGCACCAAATCTAGAGTCAGACTTCCTAACTTCAACTTTGTGGGCAGGCTGGGTAAAAGGATTTCAACGCTCAGTTTTTCTGTTTGTCAATCGGGGGCAGCTAACAGTAGTCACTACCTCATGGTTGGGTGGAGATTACATAAGATAATGCAGGTAAAGCGTTTAAGCACCTACAACGGTGCTCAGGAAATGTGGGCCATTACTGTTATTATTAATGTGAGGTCAAGGAAATGGGATAATTGGGTGGACCTAATAAAACATGGATAACGTTCCTAGTAGTCTTAAATGAAAAAACAACATAAAGCAGTATGTAGACAAGTTCTGACCCTCTGAAAAATATATGTGAAATACTTAAATAGCATCATGTCGTTATGAATAATATTTAATGAAATATTTATTGTAATGTTATTACAAATCTCTCTTTCATAAAAAAGGAAAAAAGGGGAATATAAAAATAAAAATGTAGGGGAACATCAGAAGCAATTATATATTAAGAAATTTTAGCCGGGCGCGGTGTCGCATGCCTGTAGTTCCAGCTATTTGGGAGGCTGAGGCTGGAGGATCACTTGAGTCCAGGAGTTCTGGGCTGTAGTGCACTATGCCAATCAGGTGTCCGCACTAAGTTCGGCATCAATATAGTGACCTACCGGGAGCGGGGGACCACCAGGTTGCCTAAGGAGGGGTGAACCGGCCCAGGTTGGAAACGGAGCAGGTCAAAACTCCAGTGCTGATCAGTGGTGGGGTCGCACCTGTGAATTGCCACTGCACTCCAGCCTGGGCAACATAGCGAGACTCCATCTCTAAAAAACATAAATAAATAAGAAAATTTAAAAACAGCAAAAATAAAGTTATCCTAGGAATCACGTCGGTAGACTTGACGAGCCTAAACCATCTTCGGCTTCGAGAAGGACTTTTTTTTTTTTTACCCCTCATTTATCTCAATATTTGTTAATAACATGCTGATAGAAGCCAGCTCCAAGCTGCAGATCCATGTCGTTGGAACTGGGAACAGGCAGCCGATCAAGACAGATCAGACCAGAGAGAAGAGAACAAAATACTACGTATTAAATACTGACCTGGGTTTATTTTATATGGGTAGCATAAACTCAAACATGCCAAAGTCTATAAGTAGCTATAAATATACTACAAACATAGATATAGAGAACTAAACAGTAGCTGACTTTCGGTCAGAAAATCATAGATGATACCCAGTTTCTTCTTTATGCTTTATAGGTTTTTCTACAACTGGTGTGTAATACTTTCAAATTGAGGGGAAAGGGACTTTTAAAACTATTAATTTCTTCTTTTTAAAGCAAGGGATAATTAATGAGAAGATAGCAGGGAGCATGCACAAGCCAGTAATGTCACAAATGTCATAGTGCATGTGATTGTTTATTCTAAAACGTCCCAGAGTTGGGAGCTAAAAATAGAAACAGCTAGGGGCAGAGTTAGGGGAGGCAAAGTGTCTCACCAGAAGGGCGGTGAGCAGGGCAAATTTCAGTTAGCTACAGGAGTGGGAGGCAGGCTGGCTCAGGGCTGTCCCTGAGCAGTGGGGTCTGCATAAGAAGGAGTGCTCCTCCAGGACCCAGCTTGGAAAGCCTTTGGGGACAGCATGACTTAAGGAGTGGCAGCGCCGTTGTAAAGGTTCAGGGTAGGAACTGGGTTCAGTTTGATCTCAAAGTGAGCAGCTATGTCCTCCCCATCTCCCATTAGCCTAGAAAGCTGGATTTTCACTTCTGGAACTTGAACCTGATTTCTGGTCATTTGTAACCTCTGATGGCCACACTATTCCTTCCCAAAGAATTCATGTGCCCTCAGGTATGTCCTGAACTGGGTGTTTCTTGGACTAAAATAACTTTTCCACCAAAGTTCCTTCAATCAAAAACTACTCGGGACTGGGTGGGGCGAGGTGGCTCATGCCTGTAATCCCAGCACTTTGGGAGGCCGAGATGGGTGGATCACCTGAGGTCAGGAGTTCAAGATCGGCCTGACCAACGTAGCAAAACCCCATCTCTACTACAAATACAAAAATTAGCTGGGCATGGTGGCAGGTGCCTGTAGTCCCAGCTACTTGGGAGGCTGAGGCAGGAGAATCACTTGAACCCAGGAGGTGGAGGTTACAGTGAGCCAAGATTGCACCACTGCATTCCAGCCTGGGCAACAGAGCGAGACTAGTTTTCTATATCAAAATAGGGAAAACCCACCAACATCAGTATTTAAAACTAATGGAGTAGTTGAACGAAGTGTAAAATATCTACGAAGGGACATTATAAAGCTGTACTTTATAAGTACCCAGTAGCCTGACACTCTCTCGGTGCAAGCAACAGTGCTCCTTTTAGATATGACAAAACTAGGAACCAAGGGAATTAGGTGATTTGTCCAAGGCATCTGAGTGGCTGAGAAAGTTATGGTGGGGCTCCCCAGCAACCCTCTCTTCTGTGTATCTTCTTCCATTACCCCATGATGTTCTCTGATAAGATACTTCCTTTGCTAGGATATGTCAATGCGATGTTAGGTCCTGTCACAATAGCACTTAACCGTCACATCTTGATGGAATTACACTCACCATCATGTCTTCACTGAATAATTTGTACCATTTATTGAGATCGAGGTGCTCTTTTTTAATAAGCTGTCATTTAATTCTTATAATAAGAAGGTGTTACTAGATTCTATTTTCAGACAAACAAGCCAAGAATCAAAGCAATTAAATAAACGACCCAACGTTACCTTAACAGAGCCAGGATCTGAATTATTCTTTTTATTTCTTTTTTTTTTTCTTTTGTTTTGAGACAGAGTCTCGCTCTGTCGCCCAGGCTGGAGTGCAACGCGTGATCTCAGCTCACTGCAACCTCCACCTCCAGGTTCAAATGGCTCTCCTGCGTCAGCCTTCCCTCAACTGGGACTACAGGCGCATACCACCACCCCCGGCTAATTTTTGTATTTTTAGTAGAGACAGGATTTCACCATGTTGGCCAGGCTGGTCTTGAACTCCTGACCTCAGGTCACCCACCTCAGTCTCCCAAGGTGCTGGGTTTACAGGTGTGAGCTGCTGCGCCCGGCCCCAAAGCTATATTCTTGACTCTCCATAAAGACACACGGGTGGAGGTGGCCCTGCCAGGAGTCAGTTCTTTGCTAAAGTATATGCAGTATTCCTTAAAGTTTCTGTCTTTAATTTCTTCTTAATTTATTGGGAAAGTATCTTTTCTTCAATCAAAATGGCAAATTTTATGCATCAAGACATTTATATTAGAGGTAAAATTCCTAAATTGTATTAATCTGAGACACTCTCATACAGTTAATAGGAAAATAATTTTTGGGTTTGTTTTTATTTCGCTTGACTTTGCAAAGTATTACCATATTATAATACCATATTATAATAATAGATCATGGTAATACTTTGCTAATTCACATCAAATAAAACAAACCCAGGGTAAAATTTTTGTGAGAACTATAAAGCAGAAATCTTGTTTGTTTATTTTCCTTAAATACAGTAATCTTCACAAGGCTTGCACTATAAACTGTAAACTCTGGCATTTGAATTAATAAGTGAAAAGCAAAGTGCCCTCCAACTTCTCACCAGTCTTCGGGACAAAGATCACTCAGAGTTCATCCTGAAAAGCATCTAAATTTAGAGATTTGCTGCCGGAGCAAAACTTTCATGTACCAGCAATAGAACCAGGCAGGCTTTCCAAAGTATGTCAGGCATGTGCTTGCGACGCTGTCACAAGCGGGGTCAAGAGGCTCTGTCCCTGTGTGCTGGTGACCTGGGAGGCCTCCTTGTTTACTAGCCCAGTCTCTGAGCACTCTGGGGTTGGAAGCAAAAGAGACTGTGCAATAGTGAACACAGGCGCTTATTTTGATCATAAATCATTAATGTTTTTAAAAATATTTGAATAGTACATATATGCACATAGTTGTTTTTTCTTTTCTTTTCTCTCTCTCTTTTTTTTTGATGTCAAAAGGTTAGTGAAAGAAATGTAGGTTTCATCAATCCATGACTCCTTATTCCTCAATTCTTGGTCGGCAACCCAGAGGCAATCAAGTTTAAGCTCAGTTATTTGGCCTTTGAGCGTATATATTTTAAGAACAGAGGCAGACTGCTTCTCTCCACTTGGTTGACAATCTCTCTTTAGAGGATAGAGTCCTGGATGGGTGTTTGGAAAAGTTGGCTTTGGTTTCTAAGTTTTAAAATCATTTCATTTCTCCAGGGTTATTTTTCAAATGTATATTATAGAGGTTACGTATTCTTCTACTTTTCATTTCTTTCTTTCTTTACCTCTCCTGTTCTTAAAGCAAAGGACAAATCATAGGGGACACAGAATTGGTGGAGGAGAAGGTAACAACCACAACAATTCTGGCTGTTATTGAGCATTTGTTATATCCCAAGCATGGTATATATACAGTTTTTCTCATTTAATCCTCATAACAATTCTATGAAGTGTTTTTATCCCATTTTACAGATGAGAAAACTGAGGCTGCAAAAGACTGAGTAATTTACTTGAAGACGTACAGCTACCAGAAGTAAATCTAAATTTTGAAAAGAGACTCTTCAACTTTAAAGCTAAACTGGGAACACTGAAATTTTAAGTCTTTATAGGGAGACAGAGGATATGAGTGTCCCATTGCTGAACTTATGTCAGAGAGTGAAAAATGGCACGACATACACTAGGGTAGTCCCTGGACTATCAGTATGTGGAAACTGCTCTGTGGTCTGCACTGCAGCTTTTGGGTGGTCACATTGTTCTGAATGGGTGCTTCAGAGGGAGCCTCTGATGAGTACAGCCTCAGGTGAGATTACTACATTGATCATTCTTGGGCCAGAGACTGTTGTTTCAGCCTTAACAGATGATTTGTTAAGAAACTGGATGGAGTCTTTCAAGAACAGAAGAGGAGGTCTGCTGCAGATACCCTTGATAGGTCCAACCCCGTCCCTTCATACCCACCGCATGATTCCTGGGAGGGCTGCCCAGGCAACCAAGACCACAGGTGGACAAGACACACTCTCAGAAACTCCAAGCACTTGGAAGGAGAGCAGTGCCAGGCACAGGAGAGAAAAATCAGTTAACATTAGTACATGCCTCCTAAATGTCATGCAGGTAACAACAGGAACTCCACATGGAGATGAAATCACATGTCTGCAGGGCAGAATAAAAGGGTGTAGCCAGGCCTGGCATCCCAGTGGAGGAGGCATGCAGGTGTGCCTTAACCCTCTGAAGTCAGAACCCGGGGCTCCTGGTGATGACCACCACCTTATCTGCATCTGGGTAGGTTTGGTCGCAAAGAAAATCCTGAGGCCACTCAGACACCTATTGCCTGGCACCTCATCAACTTCAACCTGCAAAGGACAGTTTTAGGAACAAACCAAGGATTGCCACTTCCCTCCCCTTCCCATGAGATGGAAAGGCTCACTTCTTCCTTCAAGCTGTGAGGAAGGACACGGTGAGGCACATGGTACCCATGAGGGAAAAGGCTCTGTGAAGGAGTCGGGGAGCTCGCCTTCCAGGTGGCAGATTTCCTTTTTACCCAATCTCAAAGCAAAATTTCCAGCTATGTCTTTCCTTCTTGAAATTTAATGCTGGTATCTCTGATCACAAGCTTTGCCTGGCCTAGAGGGGCCCATGAGTGGCTGGGCTGGAGTGGGAGTGGGGCCCCAGAAGGGCAATTCAAATTTTTCCTGGTATCTAAATGGCTAGGGAGGGTCAGACCTCTTCATCCAACAGGGCTTCAGAAATGCATCACCTGACCTCACCAGAGAGGAAGGGAGGCAGGGAGGGGTGTGGCCCTCAAGACTGAAGAGGCTCAGGTGCCTGAGCAAATAGTGTGTTTACTTTCCCCTTCACTCAACACTCTGGAGAGGGGAGTATTGTATAGCAGGCTTGCTGAGATGTTAAACACGGTTAAAGGAAAACGGGGTGGGGGTGAGGTAGACAGGGATCATTTTATTTACAATGTTCTCTGTCTTCTGAAGAGGGGAGCTCTCTTGTTTGCAAGGTGATGAGAGTGAAAATACATATTCCAGAAACAGAGATGGGAGGAGGGAGTATGTTTGGGAAGAAGGTGGCAGAGATCACCCAAAGGGAGGAAACCCAGGTGTGTGGCTGGAGAGAGGCCCAGAGAGAGGGGATCAGTGGGGAAAGAGGGGAACTGAGGTGAGGGAACAGAGGCGGGATTGCTGTGGAGTTTTGTAGCATGATATACGATACAATTCTCTCTTCGTGAAGCCTTCGGTACAATCTCTATTCACCAGTGCTTTTTGACTGGGATTTGTTACAGGAAAGGAGCTCAAAGCGCTGACCTTGTCGCTCATCAAAGGACCCTGGGTGAAAACAGCACAGGTGTCACTTTCTAAAGGACTGGAAGGTGTGCACTGCTTCAGAGGAGTGAATCAGTGAAGACCCCACCAAAGAGATGGCACCAGAGATGGGCCTGAAACGATGCCCAGTGTTTCTCCTACAACTGGGGATAGGGTAGACCCCAAGAGCTGCAGGCCAAGAGGGGAGGCAGCGAGGTCTGAAAGTATTTGGGATGTCTAGGAAGTGGTTGAGACCACTGCATGGAGAAGAGGCTGCAGGGGGAAGAAAAGAGTGGCTGGAACTAGGGATGCTTGGCCACCTTCAAATCATTTTTTGTTTGTTTATTTTGTGACAGAGTCTCACTCTGTCACCAGGCTGGAGTGCAATGGCACAATCTCGGCTCACTGCAACCTCTACCTCCCAGGTTCAAGAAATTCTCCTGCCTCAGCTTCCTGAGTAGCTGGGCTTACAGGCGTGAGCCACCACGACTGGCGGCCACTTTTTGTATCTTTCATAGAGACAGGGGTTTCACCATATTGGCCAGGCTGGTCTCGAACTTTCGACTTCATGATCTGCCCACCTTGGCCTCCCAAAGTGCTGGGATTACAGGTGTGAGCCACTGCGCCCAATTTTTTGTATTTTTAATAGAGACCGGGTTTCACCATTTTGTCCAGGATGGTCTCCATCTCTTGACCTTGTGATCTGCCTGCCTCGGGCTCCCAAAGTGCTGGAATTACAGGTGTGAGCCAGTGTCCGGCCCGGCCACCTTCAAATCTTAAGGGCTGTCATGGATGCTATGGAAAGCAAAACAATGACGACTCTCAGAGGTTTGCAAGAAGACACAATATGGCATGATATCCTCTAACCCTGAAAGGAGAGGAAATAGGTCTGAAGACCTTCTAGTCCCCTTGACTCCAGCTGTCTACCTCCAGGCAGACTTGAGTTGTAAACAATGCACAAAATAAATCACATGGTGGCTTCATCCCACTCAATTTCGGCAGATTCCCTCTGGACTTGACAGCTTGGATTCTGTTCAAGCCGCAGCTGAGGAAAAGGCTGCTCCCCAACCATGCTGACTGACCTGTGAGATAGACATCACCCCAGGGCCCTCCAGCAATGCCAGGACCACCCATATTCTGGGTGCCTGAGGAGCCCCCACCCACTAGATAGGCTCTGCCCGTGCTCCAGGGTCTCCTGTCTCCAAGGCTGCCTGCCTGTGGCTGTCCCCCTCCCTCTCTCAGCGTTGTGTTTGATGATCCTGCACTCTCCCCAAGAAAATCTGAAGACCTCATCATGTAAGGGAGCTCCAAGTTGATCCCAAAGGGTCTACTGGCACTTTTTCTGTCTCTCAGATCCCTTTAAGAAGTAGAGATCATTCCATCAGTTAACAGATACATATTGAACACCTGTTAGGTGCATTGGGATACAAAACGAATCAGATGATCCCTGACCTCAAAGGGTACTCAGTTGGGAAAGGCACATAAATAAACCTAGACAGGCTGGGCAAGGTGGTTCACACCTGTAATCCCAACACTTTGGAAGGCTGAGGCAGGAAGTTCACTTGAGGCCAGGAGTTTGAGACCAGCCTGGGAACATAGCAAGACCCCCAATCTTTTTTAAAAAATTAAAAATTATCTAAGCAAGGTGGCATGCACTTGTAGTTCTAGCTATTCAGGAAGCTGGGAGAGGAGGATCACTTGAGCCTAGGAGTTCAAGGTTTCAGTGAGCCAAGATCATGGCACTGCACTCCAGCCTGGGCAAGACAGCAAGAACCTGTCTCTAAAAAATAACACAATACAATACAATACACTTGGACAATGAGTGTGATCTGTGTAAGGACAGGCTATTGTGGGAAGATAGAAGGAAGATATTTAGCCCGGGGGATGAGGGGGAAAGGAGAGTTCCCCAGAAGAGCAACTCCCAAGCTGCCTCCCGGAAGGAGGAGCTGGAGCTAGCCTAGTGAATGGGGAGGCAGGCAGATCATCTGAGGTCAGGAGTTTGAGACTAGCCTGACCAATATGGTGAAAACCCATCTCTACTAAAAATACAAAAATTAGCTGGGCATGGTGGGGGGCACCTGTAGTCCCAGGTACTCAGGAGGCTGAGACAGGAGAATTACTGAACCCAGGAGGCAGAGGCTGCAGTGAGCCAAGATTGCCACTGCACTCCAGCCTGGGTGACAGAGACTGTGTCTCAAAAATAAAAATAAATTATAAATAAATAAATAAAAGTTCCAAAGTCCAGAAGTTGTCTTAAACCACAAGGAATAACAAAACTGAAGAAGGCTAATCTGTGAGCCTGGGGTGCTCGTAAGTAAAGGAGCTGCTAAGAGAAGACCACGTGAACCTATTCAGCAGTTACCCCCTGAGGACTGGGAATTATGAAGCAGACATCAACAGATACAAAAGATCAGTATAAGAACGGCATTGTACTTCTTGATAGCAATACCAGAATCTAGGTGTTAATGAAGCAGTATCTGCGAAATCCTGAATAAACATAGTTTATAATCTAGATTGTATGCCTGGGCAACATCATCATTCAAAGGTAAAAGCAGAGCGATGATATTTCTAGACATGAAAAGTTCAAAAAGATTTACTTCTCCTGGACGTTTTCTCAGGAAGCTATTTAAGAGGAATGTGCTCTACCAAAACATGAGGCAACACTAGAGATCACAGGAGAAAATGCGAGGATGCTGGAGAAAGGATGGCCCAAGACAGAGAAGCAAGCTTCCCAAAAAGGACCTGCAGACCAATGACTCTAAGAAAAAAGTACAGACATGTACAGACACACACACACACACACACACACACACACACACACTCCCTCTCACGATGGATACACAATAAAATAAGCAAAGAGGGCCGGGTGCAGCAGCTCATTCCTGTAATCCCAGCACTTTGGGAGGCTGAGGCGGGTGGATCACAAGGTCAGGAGTTCGAGACCAGCCTGACCAACATGGTGAAACCTAGTCTCTACTAAAAATACAAAAATTAGCCGGGTATAGTGGCATGCGCCTATAATCCCAGCTATTCAGGAAGCTGAGGCAGGAGAATTACTTGAACCTGGGAAGCAGAGGTTGCAGTGAGCTGAGATCGCGCCACCACACTCTAGCCTGGGCAACAGAGCAAGACTCCATCTCAAAAATAAAATAAGCAAAGAAAGAGGACAATTATTAAAACTCCAAGGAAAACCAAAAACCATACAAGATGAGAAATTGTATATGATTTGTTTCAACAATGAATAATAAATACATAGTCTCATTAGCATGAACAGTAATGATTTAACCAGATTATAAGAAAGATAGCTTCCTTAGTGGGAAATAGTCATACATTATTTGGAAATATATAAATACCAGAAGAAATAGCTCAAATAATTGAATAAGAGATGGAAAAGAGGTCTAAAAAGCATATTTAAAAGGCCTGTCTATAGGCCTTCCATATTGTTTCCACCTCTGGTCATAGAAACACAACCCTTATTTAATAGAGGCATGATTGTATTCGTGACATATAGAAAATACAGATTTTTAAATTTGGTATCAGAAACCAAAAACTAGTTAAGTGGTTGCAAAATCAGGAGGCATACTCATCCTTTAAAAGAATACTTGCAGGCCAGGTGCAGTGACTCATGGCTGTAATCCCAGCATTTTGAGAGGCTGAGGCAGGCAGATCATTAAGGCCAGGAGTTCAAGACCAGCCTGGCCAACCCGTCTCTACTAAAAAAATATACAATTTTTTATAATTAATCTGCTCCTCCCGGGTTCAAATTTGTAAAATTATATTATTTAAAAAGCTGAGACTGCAGGTTCTGGGCGCCCGAAATCCCAGCTACTTGGGAGGCTGGCAGGAGAATCGCTTGAACCCAGGAGGCAGAGGTTGCAGTGAGCTGAGATCGCGCCATTGCACTCCAGCCTGAGCAACAGAGCGAGAGTTTGTCTCAAGCAAAACAAAACAAAAAACTTGCAGACACAAAACGACAAAATAATGTCCTTTAGGGGCTCCATCTACCTTGGAAAACAGGGATTTGTGACAGCTTTGGTTGACGTGCATGTGCGTTTAATGTAAAAAGGTAACCTAGGATTTGATACCAGTAACAGATTAAAAAAAAAAAAAAAAGAGATGGTTTTCCCTGCTCCTTCGAGGAACTAGGGTTTTCGTCTCTTTCACCCTTCAGACCCTCAAGCCTGATTTCCGATTGTATATCAAAGGGTCAAATAAAAAGATCTCTAAGCTTGGACCCAAGCTGGTCGCGAGCTTTTTCTTTGGGACGTGGCAGGGGCCTTTGAGGGCAAGAAACAAACGACTCTGGCTTCTCACTCGGGTCCTTACACAAGATGTATTTCTTTAACTGTCTCTACTTAAAACCAAGTGTTTTTGCGTCAGAAGCCCTTGGAGTGGGTCTCGACCTCTTGGGCGCCCGACACACACCCCATGGCGGAACCCCCCGGTGGCCCCGGAGGCCCCCGGGAAGCGGGAACTACATCTCCCGGGGTGCCCCGCGGCGGAGGACGCCCACCCGGATTGGCCAGGGGTCGGTGACGCTCAGTGTTTTGGCCCGGACGGTCACGTGTTTCCTTTGTTGTGAGCTGCAGCGGAGGCTGGTGGCTGCAGCAGACGCCGGCGCTGGGAGTGCGCTGCGCCGCCGGCAGCTGAGGGACCGCGGGGTTTGCCGCTGCTGGCCGCTTCCAGCCTTCGCCGAGAGGTACCGGGGGTGGCAGCTCCAGGACCGGCCGAAAGGCGAGGAACCGGCCAGAGCCCGAGTCCTCGGGGCGGAGGGGCGGCGGCGGTCCTGACCAGGGGGTGTCCGCGGGAGGGCAGCTAGCGGCGGCCGGCCTCCCGGAGCCAGACGGGCGTGTGTGGAGAGGCTGCCGCTGAGCTGCAGGACCCCTTACTGAGGCGAAGGGCCTCCGGGGCTCACCTGCGGGGGTCTTCCTGCCCCGTTCGTTGGCGACAGCCCTGAGGGAGGACGCCCGCGTTTCCTGCACCACGGCCCGGAACCGCGGCGCGGCTGGCGCGGCCTGGCGGGGGCGGGGTGGGAGCGGGTAGCCGCGGGGACTGGGGGTGGCCGCAGGTGCGGTGGCCTGGTCGCCGCGGGGCCGGGCTCCGCTGGGGGACGCGGCTGGGCAGACGGGTCCTGCTTGTTGCCGCCGGGCTGCGAACGGGGCGCCGCTTTTTATTTCAGGAAGCGCGGGGGAGTGCGACAGCCTCAGATCCAGCCTTCCCGTTCCGTGGGACGACCGTTGGTTCTGTCCTCGGGAGGAATGACGGGGTCAAGCTGGGGTCCCCAGGGCCGCGGGCCAGCGAAGCCCCATTAAAGCGATTGCGAAATGCTCTCGGCGCTGTCACCTGACCGTTACCCCCGCCCCCGCCCCCCGCCAGCCTTTGTTTACCACGATCGCGACACCCGGCCCGCAGCGGCCGTCCCAGGGGAGCCGGGGCGGGCGGGGGAGCGGGCGTTCCTCGGGCGCAGTCCCCGCCTCACCTCCCCACCTTCTTACCACTCCAGGCCTTGGTTTCTTAATTTAGTCCCTAATGGACCCGCCCCCGTGGTCTGGACACCCGGGGCGAAGACTGTTAGCGCGGCGGGGATTGGGCACCTGCGGCTGCTTGTGGGCGGGACCCGAGAGCGAATTCGAGTTTTTATTGGCGGACGTCTTGTCACTAGGTGGGCCCGCCCGAGGCCGTTCTTCCCGCCCCCTTGAAGGTGATCTGTAGGACGCGCGCTCTCGCTGCTCTCGCAGCTGCGGCCCGAGTGGAGCCCGGCGGCGCGGGTCCGGGAGGCGCGCGCACCGCCCCAGCTGGCGGCGGCTGGGAGCCTCAGTGGCCGCCGTGGCTGCTGCCTGATCCTGCCGGCAGTTCTGGGCTCGCAGCTGTGGCCGGCCCTCCGAGGACCGGAAAATTAACACCCTTTTTTTTTGTTTGGTTTTGAGACGGAGTGTCACTGTTTTGCCCAAGCTGGAGTGCAATGGCGCGATCTCGGCTCACTGCAACCTGCTCCTCCCGGGTTGAAGCGATTCTCCTGCGTCAGCCTCCGGAGTAGCTGGGATTACAGGCGCGCGCCACCACGCCGGGCTAATTTTTTGGATTTTTAGTAGAGACGGGGTTTCACCACGTTAGCCAGACTGCTTGAACTCCTGACCTCAGGTGATCCACCCGCCTCGGCCTCCCAAAGTGCCGGGATTACTGGCGTGAGCCACCGAGCCCGGCCAATTAACACCCTTTAGTGTCGTATTGTCTGCCGCGGTGGTGCCCAGGAAGTCCTGTGAATTAGTTGTTGCCAGTTGTGTAAATGTGTTTAGATAGCTAAATATAGACCACAGTGCCATGTCTTAACCGGGCCTCACGGTCACCCCTGAGGCAGTAACTGTTCAGAATTGATTTTAGTGGATTGTAATGATTAATCACTTGCACTTCTGGGCATCTTTTCAAAAATCAAGTATTTGTATTTACAGCGATAGACTGGGTCCACCAGCTAAGAGGATGGTTTTTATTAGGGTTGTAAAATACATTAAAATCTGCCTGTTGTTGGCTGAGATTTAAAAGCAGATTTCTACTGTTTAAAAAAGATAGTTTGAAGATACTCCCCTAAAAGGTAAACATTCCTCCCTACTCTGCTTGGATGAGTTATTTTCCTTGTTTGTGGGATTCTGGGTCACACACTTCTATGTTTTAATTCCCGTGGTAATTCAAAATATTTGAGAAGTGAGTTACGACTGTGTCATTTGAAAATTGTAAATTAAGGTGACAGTAATAAAATCTTCAAGACCAATCATTTTTATCCATAGTGTGTTGAAAATGGTTTTTCGAATCTCTTAAGAGGGTATTTGCGTTTTGTCAGATTTTTTCTCCTACGGATGTAGGAATTCACCCAAGACTTAATACACTTGTTTTGTTTTATTTCTGAGACAGGATCTCACTCTGTCACCCCAGCTGGAGTGGGGTGGTCTCTCTCTTGTCACCCAGGCCATCTCAGCTCACTGCAATCTCCGCCTCCCGGGTTCCAGCGATTCTTCCGCCTCGGTTTCCCAAGTAACTGGGATTACAAGCGCCCACCACCATGCCTGGCTAATTTTTGTATGTTTAGTAGAGATGAGGTTTCACCATGTTGGCCAGGCTGGTCTCGAAAGTCCTGACCTGAGGTGATCCGCCCGCCTCAGCCTCCCAAAGTGCTGGGATTACAGGCATAAGCCACCGTGCCCAGCAAAGACTTAACATTTTTGTAGAAGGAAGCTTGAGCCCCCCTGGGTGAAGCAGGAATTGAATATGAACAGTTCCTATTGGTTATGCATTCTTCTTTTGAAAATTCCAGCTACCGGAGTGAATAGCTCCTGTAATCAGAAGCGCCTCATCACTTGTGCATTGAGGGTATTTAATGTGTCTAAATAAGTACCAAATGCGACCGTTGAACCTTTTGAACAAATAAAACCATCACTCAGTAAGGCTTGCTTATTCAAAGAAAGCCAGCAACTTAAGTCTCTCAACAGGAAGAAGAAATAATATTTTGAGTTAGGGCTGACTACAAACTTACCTTAAACTTTCCTGGCGTTTGTCCAAGTTGTTAAACCTTAATGCTTCTTCAATAACTTTTTTAAAAAACTTCCTTGTTTTTCTGCCATTTCATTAGAACCTAAAGGTCAAGCCTGTGAAAAATAAATACTATTTATTAAATAAGTGACCAAAATTTTTGTCTATACGTTTCTCTAGAAATTTGGGACACATTTTTCAATAAATATTTGGGCATGGACTGTATAATGGAAAAATGAAAGTAAATATCCTCACAAGTATATATATGAAAAATACTTTTTTGTATGATTTTATTTCTGGTGTGACTGAAACACCTAGAGAGTATGTAGCCACTTGACAACTGCTGACATTTAAAAGCCCCTATTCTTTCTCCTATTAAAAACACATTACGTGCTTGCCTGTCATCCCAGCTACTTCAGAGGCTGAGGCAGGAGAATCTCTTGAGCCATGGAGTTTGAGACTAGACTGGGCAACATAGTGAGACTGTGTCTCAAAACACAATGAAACAATAGCTAAGCAGGCTTTTTTAAATTGAAGAGTCTGGCACTCTGCCTGTATTTATCCCGGAGTTAAAATTTTTAAACATTTGGCACATCTTAAAGACTACTAAACTGATGTTTTAAAAGTGGACTTTGGGCTGATGCAGAGGTTCACATGAGTAATCTCTGCACTTTGGGAGGCTGAGGTGGGCGGATCACCTGAGGTCAGGAGTTCAAGATCAGCCTGGCCAACATGGTGAAACCCTGTCTCTACTAATACAAAAATTAGCTGGATGTGGGCAGGTGCCTGTAATCCCAGCTACTTGGGAGCCTGAGGCAGGAGAATTGCTTGAACTCAGGAGGCAGAGGTTGCAATGAACCAAGATCGCACCATTGCACTCCAGCCTGGGCAATAGGAACAAAACTCCGTCTCAAAAAAAAAAGTGAGCTTTACCCTTTACTGAGGTTTCTAAAAGTTTAATTAAATAATTAATAATCAGTAAATAATTCATGTCACCACTAAGGTAAATATAAACCACTGACTATGTGCTTTTATTCGTAGAGAAGTCATGTAAAATACTAGATCTCGAATTTGTTCAAGTGCCTTGCTGGCATCCTTGCAGATTTAATTTTAATTAAAAAACCAAAACCTGGCTGGGCGCAGTGACTCACGTTTGTAATCCCAGCACTTCGGGAGGCCGAGGTAGGTGGATCATGAGGTCAGGACTTTGAGACCAGCCTGACCAATATGGTGAAACCACATATCTACTAAAAAAAAAAAAAATTACAAAAGATATTAGCTGGGTGTGATGGCACACTCCTGTAATCCCATCTACTCAGGAGGCTGAGGCAGGAGAATCGCTTGAACCCGGGAGGTGCAGTTGCAGTGAGCGGAAATTGCATCACTGCACTCCAGCCTGGGCAACAGAGCAAGACTCCATCTCAGAAAAAATAAATACATAAAAATAGATTAAAAAAATAAAAAACCAAAACCATTTTTCTAACAGAAAACATAGCTGTATCATAACTCTATAGGTATTTTGATTATAAAATAATGCATTAAATACGTAAAAGAAACATGTTAGCAAGATAAAACCAAACAACATTAAGTTTATATATCAAGTCTAGTCAGAAGCATGGGTAGACTCAGTAGGGTAGCTTGGTATACCAGGTGTTGTCTGATAGTTTGCAAGTTTTTTTCTTCCTTTAGGGTTGGGGATTATCAGTAGCCAGAAGTTTTAAGTCGAGGGATGGAGAAATTTAGTTTTCTTTTTTTTCCTGTAATTTAAAGAATCATATTGTTTAGTCTGACACATTGTTTAAGCTCTCCTAAATTTGTCATCAACAGCTGTTTTATTTCTTTCTCATCAAGCTAAGTCATATAGTGGGTCGCCTATTTGAGGTTCTAGTAAACATGGGAGAACCCCTAGCTGTTATCATTCTAGCCAAAGAAACTCAAGATTTTAGTTGGTTTCTGTTATCTTTTTTTGTTGTTTTTTGAGACAGCACTTTTTGACTCCACCCAGACTGGAGTACAGTGGTGCCATCTCGGCTTACTGCAACCTCAGCCTCCAGAGTAGCTAGGATTACAGGTACCCACCACCATGCCTGGCTAATTATTTTGGATTTTTAGTAGAAACAGGGTTTCACTATGTTGGCCAGGCTGGTCTTGAACTTCTAACCCTCGTGATCTGCCCGCCTTGGCCTCCCAAAGTGCTGGGATTGCAGGCGTGAGCCACCGTGCCGAGCTGGTTTCTGTTATCTTGTGGTGGTGGGTAAATATGGTCTTGGTGGTTGCATTAAGAAACTGGAAATATTGAAAATAGCTTGAAGACTGGACTTTAAACATTACATTTGTAAAACATGGTTCAGGAACCATCGCTGCAGAGTAATGCTTTAAACTGAAATTTCAATAGTGCAAGTTTATAAGTTTTAAAAAGTGGTCATCAAATAAATTAGCTTTTGATACTACAGGGTGAAAATATCTGAAATGTATAAAAATTGCTTGGTTTTGTATAGTACCTTATTAAATATAATTTTCTGGTTATTTTAAAAATAAAATATTTACTATATTGCAATTATTTTCTGACTTTCCTTCTTTTGAGTTACTATATGTCTTTCAAGATAAACCTCTTGGTTCACCATTCTTGTTGTCTGCTGTGGTCTTTGAGGGTTAAACTTGAGAAAGTGGAGTAGTATAGAACATAGCATGCAGCAGTTCACTACTACAAGTAGTAGGGGCCTTCCTAGTCAGGAGGTTGTTGGTTCCTTCATTTTCTGGTATTAGATTTTAGAAGCCCCTCATTAATCCATACTATCTTTAAGGCTGTTAGTAACCTCTTTGTCTAGAATTTCTGCATTCTAAAGGAAACATAAGCTTGTTTCAGTACACTCACACTGTAGATTAATTCTGATATTACACATCTCCTTTAGACTTTGTGCCCTCTCTCTCCCATCCCTTACCCTTACTGATTAGGTTGGTAATACCTAAAAATCCATAGAAAATGTCCAGGTGAATTGCCTTATGCTTTCTACCCCATAAAGTGTAATTCTGGACCAGATTGTTTATGAGAGGCTGTATTCCAATCTGCACCTGCTGAGAATTTGAATCTGTTTTAGGACCAATCTTGGAGTTCTTATTTGGCTCTACTCTTAGCCAACCCCACAGAGTCTAAAATTGGATCTGAATCCAGTGTTTGCCATCCAGTGACAGACATAGACTAGGCTCTTTATAAATGTTTCATGAATTGACCTGAATCCCTACATTGATTCAGGATCTTATTGTCCATTGGGAAGGAAGACTTACTTAGCTAGGAGTAACAATTCCCAAATGTGCCCTAGTTGCAAAATTTTTTTTACTGAGGGCACATACAAGTTAGGCTCACTCCTGAAAGTAAGGAAACATAGCATTCATTTCACGATCATAACACAGTCTGGGTATACAGATGTATTTGTGTGTATACTTTTTAAAAAAAGTCATTTATATTTGGTTTTGGAATCAAATTTTGAATTTGTCTCAACTTGTTAGGAATTTACAAGTTCTATTTAAAGATATCTGGGCTAGAAACCAGAACCACTTGTGTTTAAATACTATTGCTATTCTGTACACAGCTCAAGGTTTTGGTATTTTCTCTTAAGCATTCCTTTTCTCCCCTTCCATGAAAAAAAAGTAATTGTGCCGAATTAGTTGGTTTCTATGAGGATTAAGTTTCTATAAGATTCCAGGCAGAAGAAATATCCATTTATATATTAAAAGATAAAAATAATTATTTGCTAAGCTTGAGATTTTATGTAGAAAATCTACATAAGGATTTTTTTAAATGGACTTTTTTCTGAATTACCCAGAATTCTTGAAATTTTTCTCAAATGATTCCATCGTTAGCTAATACATAGGGTCTTAACTGGTTTATTTTTGCTAACATTGATAGACCAACTCTTAGAATTATTTAATGGCCCCAAAGTTGGATGAAACATCAATTTCCAGATACTCTTCAAATATCCAATGCAGAATTATCACAGAGTATATGTTTTATCTCTGCTACCATTAGCTTGCTATTAACATGAATTTTCTTTACTCATTTTTCACTCAAGAAATCTTACTGCAGGATAAAATTGTCAAGGAAGTTGATAAATAAGAAAACTAGTTATGTAAAATAATATTAAATTGTTAATTTGCTTTAAGGAGATGTTATTTACTAATTATTTTTTATACAAAAATGAACTTCCAGTCAGAAACTAGAATTTACTAAAAACTTTGTTTAGTATATTAGTAAATAATACCAGCTGTATATGAACTGTCAACTATCTGATTTATATGTTGCTATTCTTCCTTTATTTTAGGTGTGGAAATTAACACACATATTTTGACTGGGGCTTTCATCAAGCAAATGCTAAAAAGGTATATTTATAATATTAAAGTATCTAGACATTGTTGTTAGAGAATTTAAACCATTTTCTTTTTTTAACCAGGGATCACTTAAGCCAGTCAGAGGAACAAGGCACAATACAAAAGACAGCAGTGTGACAATTATTTATGTTACTAAATATTCACCTGCTCTTTTCTGTGCCGTCCTGAGAACCTCATTCCTGTCTGGTCAACTTACATCCATTAACTCATGTAGATAGAAGTTTCAGTCATTATGTTCCTTTGGAAAGAAGCTTTTCCTACTTATTTTGTATAGAGATTCCTACTTAATTTACTTTTTCCTGATAGAAATAATTCTACTGTGATATTTGCAAAAATGTTACCATGGTTCAATCTGATTTTATGTTTGCTTGATTATGCATTATGAGTTCATTTTGATCAATCTTGAACCTATATTAGACACTGTACTTTGAGATACGATACCATTTTTGTTTACATTTTTAACCATTACTGATTAAAATAAAATACTTGATTGTATAAAATGGGAAGGCAAAAGCTAGTAAGTTACATCTGGAAGCCCAAAAGATACATCCTGAATGCGTCTCACACTCCTAAGATGCCCTGGTGCAAATCATTTATACATAGGAAGTGTTTACGTTTGGTACAGTTGTGGAGACTGGCGATGGGAGAGTTCTCAGTCCAGAGAAAGTCAAGATGCCCAAAGTCAGGAGGCAGCAGGCTAAGGCTGTTTGGAAAGATGCAGGAGATAGTCTCTCTTACGTACAGAGCAGTGAACAAATATCTCATTGCTGTTGAGGACTGTGTAATACAAAGTGATTTTATAGGTGTTCTAATCCAGGATTTCCCATTTTTTATGGGGTAAAAGTAGTGGAGAGGAAGACCTCTTTTGTCAGTGAACAAATCAAGGAGCCAACTATGAAAATAGGGGCAGAAACTTGATATTGATACAAAGTTAATTGATCAGTTGATACAAAGATTAGTTTGTATCAATACAAAGTTTAATCAACTTTATATTAATACTTAACTCACAATCCCCAAATTTATCTAACAAATACTAGACAGAGCAAGATCATTGGATACAGAAAACAAAGTATACTTTCATTTATGTTTTCCTACGTGTCCATTCTAGCCAAAGAGAAATTCTTAGTTTTTGCAGTGTGCTATTTTGTTTTGCATTCTGAACAAATTTTCATTTAAACATTGAGAAAATGAAAACGTATGCAGGAAGAACCTCATAATTTTTGTCGTTAATACCAATAGTTGTATCACTAGTCAAAGTGACAACCACTTGTGTGAATTTTTTGAACCTGAAATGCAATAAGAATTTAAATTAGATAAGCCGGAATGAATAATAGAATTTACATTAGATAAACCGGGTCTTGATTTGGGTACCTGACCTGTGGCTAATTCAACCAGAATTTGAATCTAGATTAGTAAGACATTAAGATTACAATATGAGTTATAGTCCGTGTCATCACAGTTTATGTTTATCATAATTGAAATGTTCCCTTTTTAAATTACTTGTGATGTTACATACATTGAACTTTTTGAAGTCTGAACAACAACAAAAAATTGACATTCAGGGACATTAGTGGTCTATCTTGCCACTGGGGATAGATTTCTGTTTCTAGAACTGTTATTGAGATAACTTCAAATTAAAAGCATATTTGATAGAGATGCTACTGCTCATGTATGGGAGCCTAGAATTTGGAAGTCATTCTGTGCATTATAAATGGAGTTTTAAATGTGAAGCTGTTGTGTGTGCGTGCATGCAGGCACGCACACTTACACATGGGCAACTGTGACCCAAGCTGGATGATCAGTAATGAGGCAAATATGACTTCTCTGAGTAATCAGAAAAGTCTTAAAGAGATGGGAAGAAATCCCTTTTTTTAGTTAGTGTTAATAAATTTTAAAACTAATAAAATATTTTAAACTCAAATATATTTTTATTCATTTAGGTATTAAAATTAACAAAATGAAATAGAGCTTTTATTTTCTTCTCAGGCAACTCTGTTATCTAAAATCTGCAAAACATAACTGGATTAAAGTTAAAAGTCTAGCTTGTTTGGACCATAACATACATATGTAGCAGAAAATATTTCCTCAAATTTAAGAGAAACTAATTTTCCTAAGTTTGTGGGAGTTACTTTGTTGACATTTACTCCAAAACCAGCCATTAGTAAGCCTTGTCATGTGTTACCTTTACTTTCATGTGTGTTCATTTAAATAGGTCTTCTCCATGAGCTTCCACTGCCATAACTATTATATTACATCACAAAGCTTTGTTATATGTTTAGAAAATGCATGTATATTTGTACATTTGAAATTTTCTGTTTTCTTTTTTTAACTTAAAAATGAGGGTGGCTGGGCGCGGTGGCTCACGCCGGTAAACCCAGCCTTTGGAAGGGCGAGGCAGGTGGGCTCACCTGAGGTCAGGAGTTCAAGACGAGCCTGGCCAACATCTTGAAACCTCATCTCTTCTAAAAATACAAAAATTAGCCAGGCATGGTGGCATATGCCTGTAGTCCCAGCTGCTCAGACGGCTGAGGCAGAATAGCTTGAAACTGGGAGGTAGAGGTTGCAATGAGCCGAGATTGTGCCACTGCATTCCAGTCTGGGCAAGACTCCCATCTCAAAAAAACAAAACCCGAAGAAGATATCAACATAGTGCCTCTAACTCTCCACCCTAGTGATTTCAATTGAAAATAATATTTATTTTACTTTAGTCTTTCTTCTATTTGATAAAATTGCTTGGATTTTTCTGACTTTACCTGCACAACTGGGGGTTAGAGAGAGAAACAGAAAAGGTCCTGGATGGCATGCAAGCATTTAGGTGTCCTTCAGATGTTGTTATAGCCAGGTATTTTCCCCTGAATGATCAGAATAACCTGGTGTACATCTGCCCAGAGAAAATCTTATCACCTAGACTTCAAGAAGGTTAAGTGCTAATAGATTTGAAGAGATTTTTAAAAATGTTATAGAAGTTTAAGGAGGAACTAGGCTGTCTGTACCGATGTGACATATTGTCCGTGCTGCCTTATGTTATTATTTATCTTGTTTGAATATGTTTTTTGCAATTCTGTTTAATAAAAAAAAATAGCTGGGAACAGTGGCTCACACCTGTAATCCCAGCACTTAGGGAGGCCGAGGTGGGCGGATCATGAGATCAAGAGATCGAGACCATCTTGGCCAATATGGTGAAACCCCATTTCTACTAAAATACAAAAAATTATCCAGGCGTGGTGGTTCATGCCTATAGTTCCAGGAGGCTGAGGCAGGGGAATCTCTTGAACACGGGAAGCGGAGGTTGCAGTGAGCTGAGATCACGCCACTGCACTCCAGCCTGGCGACAGAGCAAGACTCCATCTCAAAACAAAACAAAACAGGCCAGGTGGAGTGGCTTATGCTTGCAGTCCCAGCACTTTGGGAGGCTGAGACAGGAGAATCTCTCGAGCATAGGAGTTCGAGACCAGCCTAGTCAACGTGGCAAAACCCGTCTCTATTAAAAAAATATAAAAATTAGCCAGACGTGGTAGCATATACCTGTAATCCCAGAGACACAAGAATTGCTTGAACCTAGGAGGTGGAGACACGAGAACTACTTGAACCCAGGAGGGGGAGGTTGCAGTGAGCCAAAGTCATGCCACTGCGCTCCAATCCAGCCTGGGTGACACAAGGAGACCCTGTCTCAAAAAAGCAAAAACTAAAAACTCCCATAGCAGTATCTTAACGTCTTACATCTCTGTAAACCTCATCTCTAGTATAGTAGCGTGACAATAGCGGGCATATAATAAATATTTGTTGATGATGATGATGATGGTAGAAGCTACAATATTAAGTAAACTCAGAATTCATGAAAGTTGGAAGTATCTAGTGAGTATTGGAACTAGGATATCTGGGGCATTACAGTGATTAAGAAGGGAGGAGATAAATAACATGAAAAAGAGGAGAGTATATAAGATAATGAGTTGCTTTTTGATTTTGATTTTGATATTACATATTTTAGTTCTCTTTGTGTCACTTAAAAAGTGGGGTACAATTTAATATGTGACAGGGCACACAAAATGCAGTCTTAAGATTGTTAACTTTCAAGTCTCAGTTTTATTTGTGGCTTGCGAAGCTAGGATGGCATCTGATTTTTTGGATTATATTCTCTCTGATCCTTTAGCTGCCTTCCTTTTGCCGCCATACTCAGGCCTGAACGTCTGACCTGAAATATTTCAAGAAGCTGGGAATGTTAGAAGGGATGTGTGTGAAACTTTCAGGGTATGGCAATAGATGAAAGTTACTATGAGTGGTCTTAAACCAATTACTCATACGTTCTGAATCATGTATCAACTTCTGGAGATGTGGAAAGAGAGTAGAAGAATCACCTTAAAATTAATGTTAGAGAGAATCAGACCAGACGCCGTGGCTCATGCCTGTAATCCCAGCACTCTGGGAGGCCAAGGTAGGCAGATCCCTTGAGGCCAGGAGTTTAAGACCAGCCTGGGCAACATGGCAAAACCCCATCTCTACCAAAAATGCAAAAATTAGCTGGGCCTGGTGGTGCACGCCTGTAGTCCCAGTTACTCAGAAGGCTGAGGCAGGAGAATCTCTTGAACCCAGGAGCTGGAGGTTGCAGTGAGCCAGGATCACGCCATTGTACTCCAGCCTGGGTGACAGAGTGAGACCCTGTCTCTAAAAGAAGGTGCAGAGAGAAAGAGAGAGAATTGATGCCTCTATTCATCAGTTACTTGTTAGTCATTTCTGAGGGGGTTTTGGGATGTGAAAGGGAACGAGACCTAGATAACATGCTTGAACATTTTTTAAATGAATACTACATTTTATAATAGAAATTTTATTGGAAAATGAAGATAAATCACTTAACATTTTGGCATATATACATCTTATCCCTAGATTCACTGATACATTATTTTCTTCTGTTGGCATATGTTTTGTGATCTGCTTTTTCACTTACTGTGTGGTTACTACTTCCTCGTGTCATTAAATAATCTATATAATTTTTAATGACTGCACAGACTGTATTCTATCCAGAAGATGTACTGTGGTTTAACCAGTACCCCCCTATAGGGCATTTGGGTTGTTTTGAGTATTTTCTATTAATACAACATTGGGCATCTGTGTAGATCAACCTTGCCACATAATTCTGATTATTTCCTTAGGAGAGAGTGCTAAAAAAAAAAAAATGGACTTGCTGGTCAAACAATACATACTTTTAGAGACTACTGATAGATGCAGCTAAATTTCTCTCTAGGAATTCTTTATTAAGATAATAATTATTTGGCCAGCCATGGTGGCTCATGCCTGTAATTCCAGTACTTTGAGAGGCTGAGGTGAGAGAATCCCTTGAGGCTAGGAGTTCAAGATCCCATCTCTACAAAAAGTAAAAAAAAAAAAAAAAAAAAAAAAAGCCAGGCATGGTGGTACACACACATAGTCACAGCTACTCACAACTTTTCACACCTGAGGCAGGAAGATCACTTGAGCCTAGGAGTTTGAAGTTACAGTGAGCTATGATGATGTTGCTTTACTCCAACCTTGGTGACAGAGTGAGACCCTGTCTCAAAAATAAAAAAAGATTTTAAAAAGAAAGGTGATTATGTTAGAATTCTAACTGTCGTCAAATTCTGTCCTACACTATTCTGACTGAACTCTACAGTCCATAGTATGAAACTCAGCTCTATAAACAGGGAGGAAACAGAAGGTTATTAGTAACTTACTAATTATATAGCATCCTTTCAGCTAAAAAAGGGGAGCTTAAGGAGTACTATTGCAGATTATCCCTAATGTTCTGGTTGTCCAAATGCAAATTTTTATCAGTTTTTATTAACATGAGATAGTGCTGTGTACCCTATGTGAAATACATTGATTATGTGATTTTGTTGTAGTGTTTCTATCAAAATGAAATTATGCAATTTGAATACTGAATTTTTTGCACATTGAAATGTTTTCCTTTTTTTTTTTTTTTACTTTTAGCCATATAAAGAAGATCCCTAACAGTCATTTCTCAACAATTATATAGTCAACTGATGTAACAATGGTACTAATATTGGGACGCAGACTAAACAGAGAGGATCTTGGGGTGCGTGATTCCCCAGCAACAAAGCGTAAAGTTTTTGAAATGGACCCCAAATCTCTGACAGGTCATGAGTTTTTTGACTTCTCTTCAGGATCTTCCCATGCTGAAAACATACTCCAGATATTTAATGAATTTCGAGATAGCCGCTTATTCACAGATGTTATCATTTGTGTGGAAGGAAAAGAGTTTCCTTGCCATAGAGCTGTGCTCTCAGCCTGTAGTAGCTACTTCAGAGCTATGTTTTGTAACGACCACAGGGAAAGCCGAGAAATGTTGGTTGAGATCAATGGTATTTTAGCTGAAGCTATGGAATGTTTTTTGCAGTATGTTTATACTGGAAAAGTGAAGATCACTACAGAGAATGTACAATATCTCTTTGAGACATCGAGCCTCTTTCAGATTAGTGTTCTCCGTGATGCATGTGCCAAGTTTTTAGAGGAGCAGCTTGATCCTTGTAATTGCTTAGGAATCCAGCGCTTTGCTGATACCCATTCACTCAAAACACTCTTCACAAAATGCAAAAATTTTGCATTACAGACTTTTGAGGATGTGTCCCAGCATGAAGAATTTCTTGAGCTTGACAAAGATGAACTTATTGATTATATTTGTAGTGATGAACTTGTTATTGGTAAAGAGGAAATGGTTTTTGAAGCCGTCATGCGTTGGGTCTATCGTGCAGTTGATCTGAGAAGACCACTGTTACATGAGCTCCTGACACATGTGAGACTCCCTCTGCTGCATCCCAACTACTTTGTTCAAACAGTTGAAGTGGACCAATTGATCCAGAATTCTCCTGAGTGTTATCAGTTGTTGCATGAAGCAAGGCGGTACCACATACTTGGGAATGAAATGATGTCCCCAAGGACGAGGCCACGCAGGTGAGAAGACTTTTCAAATATTATTAATAAAAGTTTTTAATATATCTTTAAATCTCCTGAATGCAATCTCAGTGTAGTATGCACTGTCTACCTGTGGCTTTATATAATTTTAGATTTATTTTGGATTGTGTAAATCTCTCCTAGTGAATTCTAGATTCGACAGTAGCATTTTTTGTTATTGTTGTTCTGTGCTATCAGTGTAGCAAAGGGTCTTTGCAACTGTGCATATCTCAACATGTTTCTACAAATTTCTCTTAACTTTTGTGGGGCCCCAAACCACTTCACTGTTCTTTCCAAAGAGTCTTTGGATACAGGGTAGCTAAGACTTTAGTAGGCTCTCTTGGACTGCCTCTACTTAAAAAAATCAATTTGCTCCTGGGCACAGGGGCTCACACCTGTAATACCAGTACTTTGGGAGGCCAAAGTGGAGGAGTGCTTGAGCTCAGGAGTTCAAGACCAGCCTGGGCACCATAGCAAGACCTCATCTCTACTAAAAATAATTAGCCAGGCATGGTGGCATGCACCTGTAGTCCCAGTTACTCAGGAGGCTGAGGTGAGAGGATTGCTTGAGCCCAGGAGTTTGAGGCTGCTGTGAGCCATGCTCTTACTGCTTTCCAGCCTGGGCAACAGGGTGAAAGTCTGTCACACACACACAAAAAAATGTTTACACATCTGTAGACTGACCTTCGTCCTAACACAGTAACGTGAAATATAGAGGTGAAGTAAATGAGCTGGTATACATTGAGTGAATTCTCAGATGTAAAATCCAGGCCTCAAATCTTATTTAATTGCCACAGTTATTATATTTAATGTCAATCTCAATTTTAAAATATTTTTTCTGAATGTGAAAATTATCGTTATAGAGAATTTGGAAAATGTGTTTGGGGGTAGAATGCAGTTAAATACTGTAGTATATTTGTGTCTTCTTACAATATATTATTTCTATAAAATACCTATAGATTTTAATTCATAAACTATAGAAAAATAATTTCCTTGCCTTAATAGTGGAAGAAATACTGTTAATTGTACTTTATTGTGAATAAGCAAGAAATGCCTGTTGAGAAATATTACAGTGAATTATCCTTTTAATATTTTTCTAACAAAGGTAATGATGCTGTTGATTTTTTTTAAATTGTGGTAAAAAAAAACTTTACTGTCTTAATCATTTTTAATTATACAGTTCAGTAATGTTAAGTATATTTACATTGTTGTGAAATTAGTATTTTTATTAGTTTATTGGTTTATTATTAAGCCATCTCCATTTTTTTTCTGTAAATTTACTATAGCATAGCTCACAAACCACATTTTTACCTTAAATTTTGACTATCATTGTTTTGGAATATGATTAAAATTCAGCATATTGTGAGACACCTTGTTTTTTTTTTTTTTTTTTTTTTTTTTTTTTGACACAGTCTCAATCTGTCAACAGGCACCAGGCTGGAGTGCAGTGGCGCAACCTCCGCCTCCCGGGTTCAAGCAATTCTCCTGCCTCAGCCTCCCGAGTAGCTGGGACTACAGGCACACGCCACCACATCCAGCTAATTTTTTTGTATTTTTAGTAGAGACAGGGTTTCACCATGTTGGCCAGAATGGTCTTGATCTCTTGACCTCGTGATCCACCCGCCTTGGCCTCCCACAGTGCTGGGATAACAGGCGTGAGCCACTGCGCCCGGCCGACACCTTGTTTTTTAAAATTTTTACTAGTTTGAATATAGCAAGATTTAATATATTTCCTCATACATAAAATGAGAATGATGATAAACTATTTACATCACAGATTTTGCCACGAAACTATTAAGTGTAATAATTCTTATGTACCAGCATAATGCTTGGCACATTGAAAGTGCTTAATGATTTTTAGCTATTATTATTATTTTTAGCTATTATTATTAATACAGTATAATGTAGGCCTGCCCCACTTTAAGAAAACTCCAGTACCTGAAATCTGAACTTTTTATAAATTAGATATACTATTGGATAACTATTATTACAAAAAACACAATATTTATTTGTAAAGGTAAGAGGACTTTTTTTCTTCAAAGTTAGTTGACTTTAGTTAAAATTAATTGTTTTAAAAGAAATAAATGTGTAAAACATTTTTATTCCTAATCTTTTAACAAAGGACAGAAAACATAAAATCTCAATCTATAAATATATTGATTTTAAGTTCTTTTTTTTTTTTTCTTTAAGGATCATTAAGACCCTGAGCTGAGCTTAAGAATGTAGAAAGAGCAAGATTCCTGAAAGTATTAATTAAGAAAACTAAACAGCTTCAGAGCTGTGTGATTATTAGCTCTTCAAGAACTTTGTGGACACACAGTATCCCTCTAAAGGAAAAATCACTACTTTTTCCAAGACAAATGCCCCTGTAGCAGACAGAATGGTCTGAGGTCAGATGGGGCTAGTAATACCCAGCCTACAGAGTAGGAACCAAGGGTTATATGTTGTAAAATCAAGATAAGTCATTTCTTACTAATCTTTGTAAAGACATAACCTGAATGCAATCAGATTGCAGCCTAAGGGATCCATCACTCCTTTAAAGAGACACTTGTCCTAATTTACTGAATTATTTGATTTCCAAAAATGTATTTTATACCCAGTTTTTCAGGGAACAAATCTATTTCCACAGTGAAACATCTGTTTATAAATTGCAGTATCACCTTTCTTTAGGAGACAAGTATAAAAATCAAACTATAGTTTACTGAATTTGCAGACTCTTAAAAATATAAGAGCAGATAATTATTTTATGTGGGCATTACATGCGGGATCCTTTATTTTATAACTCTGCCATCACCTGTCCCTTACATCTATCTTTCACTTACCTGTTACTGCATGTTAGCATTAATCACTAGGAATTTCATTATCTGAACAATGTGTATTATTTGTACAGGTTCTCATCTTTCTGAGAAACTCCAAACTTCTTTGAAAGAGGAGTGATGTCTCCACTTCTTCAACAGCAGTTCATTCCTCTGACTTCTGCTCCAGTCACCTCTACTGAAACTCCTCTCAATCAGGTCATCACTGACCTTCTATTTGTTATTTGCTGGCCTCTCTTCATTCTTTATCTAGCTTGAGCTCTTTCGAATTTGATGTTATTAATTGCCTTATCCATCTTGAAGTACCTCCATTGGCTTCTGGAATGCCATTCCCCTCATGGTCCTCCTATTTGTCCAGTTTACTCTTTTTCAACTTAATTGTTCTTACTCCTACATCTAGTCTGAAATATTATCTGCATGATTCACATCTCTTTGTCTTCCCTTATGTACTTGCCTAGGTGACCTCATCTCATCTATTTTCATGGTTTTAATTACCATGCATGCCGTTGACTACCAAACCAGCCCAGAATTTTCTCTTTCATTCATTCATATTTCTTTTTCCAATTTTATATGTTTTATTTATTTTTTTATTGTATGTGTACATTTCTTTTAAAATTTTTACATATTTTTTTACTTGACTGTGCATCTTTTTAAAATAACAGGCAAAATAACATTAGCACACTTAATGATAATTCATCTCATCTAATACCCAATCCATTTTCAGACTCCCCCAGTCTTCCAAACTGCTCTTTAATAAGCCTAGATTCAGTCTGAGATTACTCATTATATCTGGTTATTCCTGTGAAATCTCTTTTACTTCAGAACAGTTTCTTTTTCATGATTCTGATTTGTCAATGGAGAAATTGTCCAGAAAAATATTCTGCCTTTTGGATCAGTCTTATTGCTTCCTTCTGGCATCATTTAGCTGCGTTTCCTGCAAACTGGAAGTCGGCTCCACGAGCTTCAGTCTGATGAATATATGTTAAATATTTATATCTAGAATTAATCCTATGTAATGTGTATATTATATTGCCTCATATTAGGAGTCACAGCGTATCTGGGTGTCCCACCATTACTGATGCAGAGATGAACTCTGGTTTAGAGTGGTGCCAGTCTAATCCCTCCAATATACAGTTAAGTTATACTCTCCATATCAGCCAGTGTTCCTTTAATATCTGTTCTGTGCCAAGTATTGTCCAGAGCTCAACCCATAATAGAAATTCTCCCTGTATACCCACATGTCTCTTAGATGACAGAGAAAACCCGAAAACTCATATTAAAAACAGTGTGGTGGTATTTTCCCAGAAAGAGAACATAGGCCAATTTAAGAGCATGAAAGCTTTGATAATCTGCCCTGCCAATTGTAAACCCTTAGGTGTGTGGAAAAAATAGTAGAGACTAATCACAGAAGGAGTAAAGCATAGAAACAATGGTTATAGACCAGGCGTAGTGGCTCACACCTGTAATCAAGCACTTTGGGAGTCTGAGGCATGAGGATTACTTGAGCCCAGAAGTTCAAGACCAGCCTGGGCAACACAGTGACACTCTGTTAATACAGAAAAAAAAAAAAAATTAGCCAGGCATTGTGACATGCACCTGTAGTCCCAACTACTTGGGAGGCTGAGGCAGGAGGATCACTTGAGCCTGGGATTTTTGATGTTATAGGGAGCATTCTAGCCTGGACAGCAGAGCGATACCCTGACTCAAAAAAAATTGATTAATTAAAATTTTTAAATAGACATTCTGCAAAAATAATGATACTATATAAGACTGCACTACGTCCTCTGCCTTTATTCAGAGTACCCTTAGCATCTTTGTTTTTTTCTGAGACAAGGTCTCACTCTGTCACCCAGACTGGAGAGTAGTGGCACCATAATGGCTCACTGCAGCCTCCACTTCCTAGGCTCAGGTGATTCTCCCACCTCAGCCTCCCAAGTAGCTGGGACTACAGGCATGCATCACCATCCCTGGCTTATTTTTTGTAGAAATGGGGTTTCCCATATTGCTCAGGCTGGTCCCTGACTCCTGGGCTCAAGAGATCCTCCCACCTCAGTTTCCCAAAGTGTTAGGATTGCAGGCATGAGTCACTATGCCAAGCTGCCCTTAGCATTCTTATTTTCCTCTCTTTCTTCCTTTCTTCCTTCGCCCCTCTTCCTGAGTCCCCAGCATGATTTGGAAACTTGTGTCTAGGTCAAAAATTTAATCTTAGTGTGGAAAACATTTGAGGTAAAAAGAGTTCATATTAATACTTACATGCATGTATGGGCTCAGGAGTACTTTTGAACTCTATAGAGAATTAATATGGTAGCTAACTTAAGCAGGTCTTAAATTTCATGTAATAAATCTTTGAGTTACCTTTATATGCCATCTCAGTATGCTGAGTGCTAGGCTTCAACCCTGTTCATCTGGAGAAAAGGAACTTACTTTTCTGCTTGTGATGGGCCTCTCTGCCCCACCCTCATCCCAACTCATGAATCAACTCTGATATTTATGGCCTCTGACTGATGTTTCACATTCCTGACTATTGTTTAACAATCTGATTCTGATCTCTAGTACACCTAATTACCGTTACTTGCCTCTGCTTTTCTCTAAATACCGATTTCCATATTTCCCACACCAGCCTAAATACCAGACTTTTAAACTCACGATTGCTTGGCAGTGTGGTTTTGATGCTGTTGCTTTTGCATCCTGTCTTGAGCCATGTTGTTACTACCTACCATGATGATTCGCTGGATAGATGCTAGTTTTCCATTTTTGTAGGCCTGGACTGCCTACAAAATGAGGTTCCCAAGAGGACACATGGATGGTATTAAACTGGGCAAGTGTCATCTGATATATTAACCATACACGGCAAGTTATTCATGTCTATGAAAAAAACTGCTGCCCTTTGCCAAACTCCACTGAGCAACAGAGACAGCTAAGGCTTAATAAGTTCATCATTTTGAGGTGGAATCAGCCATTAATTAAGTACTTGTCTCTTCTAATATTTTCTACTATCTCTTACCTGATAATCAGTTACTATATAGTGAATCTAGGAATCTAATTGCCATAATGGGGGCAAGGCTCAAGTTCCTGTTGAAAACAAACGAGAAGACCAAGGGAGTTCTAAATATGTTTTTTTCTTGAGAAATAGTGTTTTGGTCTGATGCGGTGGCTCACGCCTGTAATCTCAGCACTTTGGGAGGCCGAGGTGGGCAGATCATGAGGTCAGGAGTTCGAGACCAGCCTAGCCAACATGGTGAAATCCCATCTCTACCTAAAATACAAAAATTAGCTGGGCATGGTGGAGGGCATCTGGGGAGGCTGAGGCTGGAGAATCACTTGAACCCAGGACACAGGTTGCAGTGAGCTCAGATTGCACCATTGCATTCTAGCCTGGGTGGCAGAGTGAGATTCCATCTCAAAAAAAAAAAAAGAAATATTCTTTGTATAGTTGTGTGTGTATGCCTCCCTACTTCTTTTACACAGATAGTAGGGTATAGCACTCACATTTTTCTGCACCTTGCATTTCCTACTTAAAAGTATCTTGAAAATTGTTCTATATCATTACATAGAGATCTCATTATTAATACTATTATAGAAAATTTCAAACTTGTTTTTTTGAAAGAGCTATATAATGTCCTATTTATGGATATACCATAATTGATTTAATCCATCTCCTTATGGATACTTAGAGGTTGCTTCTAATTCACTTTTTTTGCCATTGCAAACGATACTCAGTGAATATTCTTTTACATTGTCTTTGCATGCATATACTGTTATAGTTTGAATTACTAGAAGTAGAATTGCTCAGTCATAGGATATGTGCATTTTTAATCTCTACAGGTATTATAAAAATTGCTTTTCAATTTATACTTCAACAAAAATATGAAAGTGCCTATTTCTGCACTTCTTTGCCAATGTAGTTTGTTTATATTAGTTTTTGTAAATCTTTGCTACTCTGGAAAGTCAAAGTGGGGGTATCTCATAATTTTCACCCACTTTCCTTTCCTGTCCTGTCCTGTCCTGTCCTGTCCTGTCCTGTCCTGTCCTGTCCTGTCCTGTCCTGTCCTTTCTTTTTTTCTTTCTCACTCTGTCTTTCTCTCTTTCTTTTTTTATTTTTTTCAGGTTCTCGCTCTGGTCATCCAAGCTAGAGTGTAGTGACACAATTGTACCTCACTGCAGCCTCAATCTCTCAGACTCCAGCAACCTACCTGCCTCAGCCTCCTGAGTAGCTGGAACTACAGGCGTGGGTCACCATGCTAATTATTATTTATTTTTTATAGAGACAGGGTCTCACTTTGTTGCCCATGCTGGTCTCAAACTCCTGGGCTCAAGTGATTCTCCTACCTTGGTCTCCCAAAGTGTGCTTTTTTTTTTTTTTTAGTGTAGAAGATTCATCATCTTTTCCTGCGTTAGCCATTTGTAGGTTGTTGGTTTTATCTGCAATCCATTGAACTCTAACGTATCCAAATTCTGATTGCAAATAGAAACAAACTCACCAGCTCAAGCATAAAAGGGAAATTTATCAAAAGGATACCGAAGGCTGGGTATGGTGACTCACACCTGTAATCTCAGCACTTTGGGAGGCTGAGGTGGGTGGATCACTTGAGGTCAGGAGTTCGATCCAGCCTGGCCAACGTGGTGAAATGCTGTTTCTACTAAAAATACAAAAATTAGCTGGGTGTGGTGGCTTATGCCTATAATCCCAGCTGCTCTGGAGGCTGAGGCAGGAGAATGGCTTGAACCTTGGAGGCGGAGATTGCAAGATTGTGCCACTGCACTCCAGCCTGGGCAACAGAGTGAGACTCCCATCTCAACAACAACAACAAAAAAGATTCAAGAATCAGTGTCTTGTAGAACCTAAGAGCAAAAATTCAATAGGACCTCAAAGAAAACTAGGACAGGCTACTAAAAAGCCGTCAGAAACCAAGCTGTGCCTTCTCGCTACCTCTTGCCTCTGCTTTTTTCTGCATGTCTGCATCATGCTCTCCCATTAGTCTGGCAGAATATGATCACTCATGGGTTTGGGGTTCACGTATTACAAGTTCAGGCAGCCAGAGAGAATGAATCTCTCTTTCCCTTGGGGAGACATAATCTCTAACTTAGCCAGACAACATTTTGTGGACATTTACCTATTGTCATGGGAGCAGAAATATGTAGCAGAAATGTGGTCACTGAAAATCCCATCCCGTGCTAGGCTGAGGGATGCCCGGTAGTAACCGTTAATACTAAGGTGTGTGTGTGTTTTTTCTTTTGTTCTTTCTTAACTTGTGGGAGGGTGGGGAAGGAACAATTTGTATATTAATTGGAGAAAATTTAGAGAATGGAAGAAGCAATAAATATTACCCGTATTTTCACCTTGAAGGGGTAACATTGTAAACCTTTGGCATTTCTCTTCTTTTTGTTGAGAAGGGTCTTCCTGTGTTACCCAGGCTAGAGTGCAGTGGTGCAGTCATGGCTCACTGCAGCTTAGACCTCCCTGGCTCAAGCATTTTTCTACCCCAGCCTCCTGAGTAACTGGGTCTATAGGCACATGCCACCATGCCTGACTAATTTTTGTATTTTTGATAGAGACAGGATCTCACTCAGTTGCTCAGGCTGGTCTCAAACCCCTTGGCTCAAGCGATCCTCCTCCTGTTTTAGCCTACCAAAATATATTCTCTCTTTTTTTGTATATGAATTTATTATTTTGTTTACAGGGTTGTAATCTATTTCATAGTCTGTTTTTACCAGTTACTATATAGTAAATGTCTTTCCATGACACGAAGTCTACTACAATATTCTGTAACCCACCCACTCCAACATTTGTTTTTAACTTTCTACCATTAAGTAAGATGAGTACCTTTGTGGCTACATATTTCAGCATGTCTATGATTAGTTTCTGACAATACATTCTTAGATAATTGCTCATTTGAAAAGTTGGCATTTGAGTCTTTTGGTTAGTACAGCCATTTTCTTATAGAAGCAGTCCCACCCACTGCAGCTTCAGGGGGAAGCCTTACCACACAAATTGATACCTGTGTCCTCACCAAGTTTAAAAACTCTAAGGCTTGTGGCTGGTATAAGCATCTAATGGGGCCATTTATATTGGTGAATTCTCCATGATCTGGTGATTCTTGTAGGCTCAGGAACGTTTTCTTTTTATACAGTAAGACTAGATCAGACTATTAGAGGCAGATTTAACATCAAGTATGACAGACCCATTAACTCATCTCCTAGTCTGTATATATCTGTTTGCAGTAAAAAATGAAATTAACAAGCAGACTATATATTTTAAGTCAATCTTCCCAGTAATATTCTCTTACTATGGACAAGTCACTACATGGGAAGCCAAAGTTTTCAAAGGTCATTTGGCAAGCATGGAATTCAGACAGTTTGAAGACTTTTAGAACTGAAGTCCCTCAGCTAGTATAGCTTGAGGAAGTCTCACCCACCATGAAAATATTCCTGTCAAAACAATAATATTCAAGGTAGTCTAGCTTAGATTGTCTCTCCCTTAGATAATAACTTGAATGGGCACAGCAAATGTTTCCCTCTATGGTAATTGTCTACTCTTTGATTGATTTCTTCATTTATTTATTGCTTCTACAACTGACCTTCTGTTGATGTATAATTTTTTCTTGAGCTAAATTAATACATTGTGTTTGGTAACTGGCATGTCTTACAGACTAGAGAACCATTCTGTCTCTTTAAGACTTAAAGTCTCATATGTCTATTTTAGTTCATTATTTTGGTTTGATGGTTTGATTTTCAGGTATTTCTGGGTTTTAGAATGGTTAACAGACTGTATCACTAATATCTCTGCCTTCTCCTTTCCAATTTCTTACTACATGAAACACTTCCTTCCCTTTTGTATATGTTTAAAAATATATATATTCAGATGTTCTTATTAGCCAGGATCACTTTTCAACCTTTTTTTTCTTTTTGTGGCTGTCCACATGTCTAGCATATTTGGCATTAATTATAAGTAGGTCTGTTATTTCAGCCAGCAATTCCTCGATTTCACCTTTTGAGATTTTTAAACGGAATCCAATAATTATTACATTTTAAATTTTGGTTTAGAAAATCCCGTTAATTTTTTTTTTCAAGATGGAGTCTTGCTCTGTCGCCCAGGTTGGAATGCAGTGGCGCAATCTCGGTTCACTGCAACCTCCACCTCCTGGGTTCAAGCAATTCTTCTGCCTCAGCCTCCCAAGTAGCTGTGATTACAGGTGCCCACCACCATGCCGGGCTAATTTTTGTATTCTTAGTAGAGACAAGGGTTCACTAGGTTGGCCAGGCTGGTCTTGAACTCTTGACTTCACGATCTGCCCACCTCAGCCTCCAAAGTGCTGGGATTACAGGCGTGAGCCACTGTGCCCAGCCCTATCCTGTGGATTTATAATTATTTTATCTTTAACATAAATAAAAGAATATGAACTTTTAATTTGATATTTTCTCTAATGATAAAAGAAGGTAATTTTTTAAAAAATGTATTACCATTATAAAAAGGATAATTTGGTCATCACACTTTAATAGAAGCAAATGGTGAGAATTAATACTAAAGTAACAAATAATTATTATTGCATCATAGCAGAAAATCAAATTTCTTACTTTAAAGAATTAATGAGGCTGGGCATGGTGACTCATGCCTGTAATCTTTGTGCTTTGTGAGGCCAAGGCAGGAGAATGGCTTGAGCACATCAGTTTGAGACCTGCCTGGGCAACATTGTGAGACCTTGTCTCTACCAAAAAAAAAAAAATTTAATTCACTGGATGCGGTGGCATGCGCCTGTAGTCCCAACAACTTGGGAGGCTAAGGTGAGAGAATCACTTCAGCCAGGAGTTGGAGTTGGATGAGCCACGATCTTGCCACTGCACTCCAGCCTTGGCAACAGAGTAAGACCCTGTCTCTATTGAAAAAAAAAAAAAAGGAATTAATGAAATAGAGTGACATGACATTTACTCTAGAAATAGATAACATGGGTATCCAGCATTTTATTTATGCTACACTAACATCTTGCCTGCCATTTTGTTTTACTTGCCATTATCAGCTGGAGTAACCTATTTCCTTTAAGGCCATCAGCTCTCTACCTGAGATAAGTATTTCTCCAAGTTCGAGAAATAATGCTTTTATTGGGTTAACAGTCTCTAATGAGAATATCAGATATATCTAATTAAGCTAAAAGCCATTTGTTTGCAAATAGAATATTTAATACAGGCAAAACTACTAGTTTGCTAATTCTTTCAGGTAAATGCACGTTCTAGTAGACATTGAAGTTACCCTTTATTTACTGGGACTAAATGTCTTAGCAATTAGCTTTTCGTGCTGTTTTCTCTTTTTGTTTCAAAGTACAAAAACAGATAATCTATGTCTCTTGGGCTAGGAAGTCTTGAAAAAGGCAAGCAAGTTCAAGCAAAGGGAAAGTATAAAACAGGTAAAGTGCAATAAGGATAGGATAAAACAGAATCCTACGATATATAATCATTACTCTGGATTTTATGTTAGGACAATTAGAAGTGATTCAACTTCAGTGACTAGCAGTGTTTGTTTTGATTGATCAAAAAGTAAGATTTTGAGGAATATCACCTTTTTTGAGGATTTGTCTTAGATTTTAAGTGTGTCTTAGGAAATGATACTTCTATGGAAAAAATGATAAGTCAGTAGTTATACTACTAAAGTATCTGGTGCTGTGCTCTTTATTTTTAATAATTTTATTTTGGAATTACTTGGAAAATAGTCAATATTACTGATAATATTTAGGTCCTTCTGTTAATGTTTTACTAAATACTAGGTAAAAGTTATATAATTTCCTGGATTCCTAAAAGTAATTTTTATTGCATGTATAGAGAAAATTCTTTTCTCCCACATGTATTTCTGTTTTTATAATGGAAAAAGTATGCCTGGTATAGAATAGGTAAACGATTCAGTTAGTTGACTTAGCTCTGAGTAAATGTAGCTAAAATAGCTCTGTTAAAAGAGACATAGCCAATATTGCTTGTTTTTTCCTACTGTAATTGCATAATAGCACACAGACTAAAATTACAAATCACTGTTCTGATGTGGGTTTTTTTTCCCTCTATATTTAAGTAGGAGAAGAAGGATTATTGGCATTTTTCTTTGTGAGACTTGACTTGTAGCAACCATAAGCTGTAACTATAAAATACTTAGATTATATTTGTGAAAAATATAAAAGCTAAAGAATTTTAAAATTCCTGAACTGTCAATTGAACTTTGTGAACCAAAAAAAAATCATGGCTAAACTTTTGGTTATTCCTGTCTCTATTTTAAATTTGAACTACAAAATCAGAGAAGCCAATGATTAACATAAACTAGAATTCTTCTAGTGGTGTTAAAAGCTGTTTTGCATTCTAAAAATAGCTCAGGCTCATTATTGGTTTGGAAATGATAGAAATGGGGAAGCTACACAATTCAGAGACAACTATCTTTAACATTTTGGTATATTCTTTCTAGACACATTTTTTAGATAGTATTAAACATACATAATGTACAATTTTTCATCTTGCTTTTCTCCTTTAACATTCTTTGTTATAAACTCTGTTAGTCTTTTTAGTGATTGTCCAACATTTTGAGTTGGATTACCTTAATTTACTTCACTTGGTATTTTAAAAATTAATTTCTGAACAAGTACATATACATATTTCTTTAAAGGATACTTGGATTATACTATGAATTAGTTTTTTTAGAACTAGCAAGCAGATGAAAAAGCATTGTTTTCCTACATTTAGAAAAAATACATTATTTTACCTTGTATGGTTATGCGTATCTGAATCACTGCAAAACTGCATTTGAAAGTCATCCTTAATATTACCAGGGCTCTGATTGGGTTAGATAGGATCTTTGGACTGCTTCACAATTTTCAGGTCAAAGCCATAGAAAAAAATACCAACAGAAATTTTCTGTGGAATAATGATATCACTAGATCCCCTGTAAATGTTCTCAAAGTAAGTAATTTTCAGCCTGTACTGTTTGGCACAGGCACAGAGAAGAAACTTCATTGTTAATTATAATATTATGTGGTTTGATTTTAGAGTTTTAAGAAGAAATCTTGAGTGTATTTTAATGTAATATTATTTATGTACTCTAATAATTATTATTTTAGGTCCACTGGCTATTCTGAGGTAATAGTTGTCGTTGGAGGATGTGAGCGAGTTGGAGGATTTAATCTTCCATACACTGAGTGCTATGATCCTGTTACAGGAGAATGGAAGTCTTTGGCTAAGCTTCCAGAATTTACCAAATCAGAATATGCAGTCTGTGCTCTCAGGAATGACATTCTTGTTTCAGGTAAATACAGAATTATTACAGTAGCTACTTTTAATTTGGACACAGCTTTGTTATTTTAAACAATGACAATGTCTTAAAATAGTGAAATGTGAATACTCACACTTTATCGAGATCAGTTTACAACAAATAAAACCAAGAATGACTTTTTGCTCTTAACAGGTACAAGGCTGGGCACAGTGGCTCATGCCTCTGTAACTCCAGCACTTTGGGAGGCTGAGGCAGGCTGATCACCAGGTCAGGAGATGGAGACCATCCTGGCCAACATGGTGAAACGCCGTCTCTACTAAAAAATACAAAAATTAGCCGAGTATGGTGAGGCGTGCTTATAGCCCCAGCTACTTGGGAGGCTGAGGCAACAGAATCACTTGAACCTAGGAGGTAGAGGTTGCAGTGAGCCGAGATTGGGCCCCTGCACTCCAGCCTGGGCAACAGAGCGAGACCCTGTCTCAAAAAATAAAAAGTAAAAAAAAAAAAAAAAATGTACAAGAGGACATAGAATGATTTGCAAAAGATCCTCCAGAAAATGCTTTTAATCATGTCATATTTTAAGTGCTCTGAAATATATGTAGAATATGCTATTATTTTTTAAACTTTACCTCTTTACTTTGCAAAGTCAGAAGTACTCAGAATTAAGCATCTCTAATTCACCCATGTTTTCTGAAATTCTGCCCAAAGTTTATGAAATAAGATTTGCTTTAAAATTCTTAACTTGAACTTCTTTATGATATGTCATATATTACCTTTAAAATTAGACAGACAATAAAATGACAGACTTATACAAAGTATAACTGTAGTATCTATGGTGGGAAGTCTATTAATTGGTAAAATAATTTTATCAGCTTTGCAGATTATTATGTATATCACACATACTGATAAATATAATAATACATACTTTATTTTTTACAATAATATGCTTTTTGAAAAATGAGTGATTTTTAAAAAATACTTTTAGAATAATACCATTATTTGGGTGCTTCTGATGTCTTACTCTTAACAATCTTTTATGCTTGTAAAATTCATATCCTGTATTTTATTATTTTGGATCTATAATTATCACTTATCAAGATAACAATTGGCAAAGTTTAAATTTACTCTGTAGATTATTTCCATTAAACTTCAGGAGGTTTCTGTTTTACTTGTTGAGCTGAATTCTCAAATTCTTGAATTAGATGAATGCCATGTTTTCTTTACCTATGCCTTGGTGGCATAGATCTCTGGTGACAGCTATATTGTGATAAATTATTGTGTGTGCATTGTTTTGCATTTAAAGGTGGAAGAATCAACAGCCGTGATGTCTGGATTTATAACTCACAGTTAAATATTTGGATCAGAGTCGCCTCTCTCAATAAAGGCAGATGGCGTCACAAAATGGCTGTCCTCCTTGGTAAAGTAAGAGAAACCACTTTTTATTACTATTGCTGGTACATTTCCAAAGTAAATACTACAGCTGAATTTTTTATTTTACTCTCCCTCTGGGTATTTTGGATTCAAATTATATTTCCTTCCATTTCTAACCTCAATAGATAAACCAAAGATATAAACAATATGACACTGTACTTTTGAATGGATATTTTGTTCTCCTAATTTGGAATTCATGGCAGTGCAGCACATTTCTCTTCTCATGCACCATTGGAGTCCAAATGCCTAAGAAGCATTGGAAAATAAAGGAGTTACATCAGATACAGACAGGCCAACTTCTAAGCCAAGCAGTTTGTTTTCTTTTTACTAACTTTGCCAGTCAGGCAGAGATATATTTATCCAAAGTGATGTTACTTTCTCTTTTTTATTTTAAATAAATAGATAAAACTCACTAACATTTTTAAAGAAAACTATTATTGACTGCAGCTATTGATTATTATAAACAATACATTATTTGGGTTCTAAACCATTTACTGTCTTTAGGAACCTGAGAATCAAACTTTTTTCTTTTTGAAACAGGGTCTCTCACTCTGTCACCCAGGCTGGAGTGCAGTGGCATCATCTCAGCTCACTGCAACCTCTGCCTCCTGGGTTCAAGCTGTTCTCCTGCCTCAGCCACTTGAGTAGCTGGGATTGCAGGTGCGTGCCACCATACCCATACTTTTGTATTTTTAGTAGAGATGGGGTTTCACCATGTTGGCCAGGCTGGTCTCCAACTCTTGAGCTCAAGTGATCCTCCCACCTCAGCCTCCCAGAGTGCTGGGATTATAGGCATGAGCCACCACACCTAGCAGTTTCCAAACTTTAAAAGCAACTACAGGTGGAGTTTCCAAAATGCTTGGGACCAAAAGTGTTTCTGATTTTGGTTTTGTTTGTTTTGTTTTTTTAGACAGATTCTCATTCTGTTGCCCTGGCTAGAATAGAATATAGTGATGCCATCACTACTCACTGCAGCCTTGACCTCCTGGACCCAAACTGTCCTCCTACATCAGCCTCCCAAGTGCTCATGGCCACAGGTGCACACTACCACGCCTGGCTAATCTAGTATTTTTTGTAGAGATGGGGTTTCTCCATATTGCCCAGACTGGTCTTGAACTCCTGGGCTCAAGTGGTCTGCTTGCCTCAGCCTCCCAAAGTGCTGGGATTACAGGCATGAGCCACTGCAAAACGGGCCAAATATTTTGGATTTTTTTTTTCATATTTTGGAGTATTTTCATTGTATTAGTTGAGCATCCCGAATCAAAAAATCCGAAATTTGAATCATTCCAGTGAGCACTTCCTTTGAGCATTCATGTCATCACTCATAAAGTTTCAGATTTGGAGCATTTTGGATTTCTGATTTTAAGATTGGGAAAGTTCAACCTGTATACTCTCTTTTAAAAAGTCATATCTTATATGAGTATTTATTACATAACAGATCAAAATACAGCAGTTATACCAAAGATTATCTTGGGGTCTTTAGTTTCTCCCTACCCCTGTCTCCATCTGCTTCTCCAAAACCACCTCAAATTAATGAACAAGTAAAGGCAGCATACTTGCTTTCGCACATGTCTTTGACTGATCTCCTAGCACCCCCTTCTAAAAAGATTGTTGGGCCGGGCGCAGTGGCTCACGCCTGTAATCCCAGCACTTTGGGATGCCCAGGTGGGCGGATCATAAGGTCAGGAGATTGAGACCATCCTGGCCAACACGGTGAAACCTGTCTCCACTTAAAACACAAAAAATTAGCCGGGCGTGATGGCAGCTACTCTGGAGTCTGAGGCAGGAGAATTGCTTGAACCTGGGAGACTCCGTCTCAAAAATTAAGTAAATAAATAAAATAAAAATTAAAAAAAAAAAAAGATTGCTGTCTCATAGGCCCTCTTATGGAGACAGTTAAGTATACCACCAATAAAAAAAACAAAGCTCTAGTTGAAACAGAAATGGTGACCAGGAACCCTTTTTGATCAGCCTCTTATTAGTCCTCCTTCCTCTCTTTCCTCACAGGGGTTTCTTCAAACCTCTCTGCTGCAGAACAGGGGTCTCCAACCCTAGGGCTGCAGATAAGTACCAGTCAGTGTTCTGCTAGGAGCCTAATTGCACTGAGCGAGTTTTACTGGCTCAGCTCCACCTTCTGTCAGATCAGCGTGCAATAGATTCTCATAGGAGCATGAACTGCGCATACGAGGGATATCTTGAGTTGTGGCTTCTTATGAGAATCTAATGTCTGATGATCTAAGGTGGAACAGTTTCATCCCCAAATCATCCTACCTCCACCAGCCCCCAACCCAGACCTGTGGCAAAACTGTCTTCCATGAAACTGGTCCCTGGTGCCAGAAAGATTAGGAACTGCTGCATAGAATACTAGAGCTTCTCAAAACAGAGTTTATATTTTTTATTTTTTGAGATGGGGTCTTGCTGTGTTACTGAGACTGTAGTACAGCAGCACAATCATGGCTCACTGCAGCCTCAACATCCTGGGCTCAAGTGATCCTTCCACCTTAGCCTCCCTAGTAGTTAGGAATACAGGCACACACCATCACACCCAGCTAATTTTTGTATTTTTTGTGGAGATAATGTTTTGTCTTGTTGCCCGGGCTGGTCTCAGACTCCTGGGTTTAGGCAATCCTGCTTCAGTACTGGGATTACGGGCATGAGCCACCATGTCCAGCTCAAAACACAGTTTAAAAGCTGTTAATTCCTAAGGTCCTGGATCTAGTGTGCTGCTGCTGTCTACAAGGCCAGTGAAGTAATTAGGACCTTGAGACAGATTTACTGGAAATAAAATATTAATAGAATCTTTTCTAAAACCATTTGGTTTATCAGTACCTACTATATTATATACAGTATTTGTGGCTGTGCCTCAAGAAAGACACAACATCACTGGAAAATTGGCTGAAATAATCCAGAGGTTGGAAGGAGATGCTGTCTGACTTAAAAATTTATAATTATTTCCAGGCACAGTGGTTCATGCCTGTAATCCCAGGACTTTAGGAGGCCGTATCACAAGGTCAGGAGATCGAGACCATCCTGGCTAATATGGTGAAACCCCATCTCTACTACAAATACAAAAAAATTAGCCAGGCGTGGTGGCACACATTTCATGGAAACCATTTTGCTAAAATTGCAGTATGGATTTAATTCAAGCTTATAAAACATACTTAAATATATAAATACTCTGTTCAAGGAAACCTGGGATGGTTTAGAATAATAGAGTCTTAAGGGAGCACTCCCTATGGCAACTTAGAGGTGTATCATGGGCTGCAATCCTCAAGAAAAAATAAAAGCCTACTCTTAGAGTAGTCCGGGCGCTGTGGCTCCTGCCTGTAATCCCAGCACTTTGGGAGACCGAATCGAGCAGATACGAGATCAAGAGTTCCAGACCAGCCTGTCCAACATGGTGAAACCACGTATCTACTAAAAATGAAAAAAGAAAAAAATTAGCTGGGCGTGGTGATGCACGCCTGTGTTCCCACCTGCGCCGGAGGCTGAAGCGGGGGAATTGCTTGAACCAGGGAGGTAAAGGTTGCAGTGAGCCGAGATCACACCATTGCACTCCAGCCTAGGCGACAAGAGCGAAACTCTGTCTCAAAATATATGTATATATAAAATTGAGGAAGAAATTTGAGTCTCCAGAAGGATAGAGAAATTGCCCTTCCATTGGATGGCAGAGCTGGTTATCAAAGCCCGGGCCATTAATTGCTACTTCATGCCACAGGTTCCATACTCCTTAGAGCTGTGCAGTCTTTTGTAAGTTACTTTACCTGTCTGAGCCGCGTAGTGCTGGAGACAAAAACTCACCAACAGATTATTTTAACGTAACGTGAGAAATGCATGATGGAAGTGGCACTGAGTACTGTGGAAATTTGGGGGTGCACAGAAGGATAAATTGTGTACAAATTTGAATGACAAAGTATGAAGTTTGACCTTGACCCTTAGACATTCATTGTTGAAATGTTAAGAGGATTGATAAAATGTTTTAGAAAGAATAATCTGTCGTTTAGAGAGAGCAAGAGTGGAGGCCAGGAGGTTATTTGAGAGGTATGAAATGTTGTGAACCCTGAAGTAGGTGATGGCTGTGGCAAACATAAAGGAAGGGGTGGATGTGACAGATGCTGTATCAGAAGACTCAGTGGGACTTACTATAGTTAATTAGTAATGGAGGGAAGAGTTGATGATGACAGTCCACTAAGAGAAATGTGAGCTGGGCATGATGGCTCACACCTGTTATCCCAACACTGGGAGGATGAGGCAGGAGAATGGCTTGAGGCCAAGAGTTAGAGACCAGCCTGGGCAACAGACAACAGAGGGAGACCCTGTCTCTATGAAAAATAAAAATAAAGTGGTAGGGTGTGGTAATGCATACCTGTTGTTTCAGCTACTTGGGAGGTAGAGGTCGAGGCTGCAGTGAGCTATTATCATGCCATCGCACTCCAGCCTGGGCAACAGAATGGGACCCAGTTTCCAAAAAAAGAAAAACAATGTCGAGCGCGGTGGCTCATGCCTGTAATCTCAGCACTTTGGGAGGCCAAGGCAGGTGGATCATGAGGTCAGGAGTTAGAGATCAGCCTGGCCAAGATGGTGAAACCCCATCTCTAGTAAAAATAAAAAAAATTAGCTGGATGTGATGGCACATGCCTGTAGTCCCAGCTGCTCAGGAGGCTGAGGCAGGAGAATTGCCTGAACCCGGATGTGGAGGCTGTAGTGAGCCAAGATTGCGCCACTGCGCTCCAGCCTGGGTGAAAGAGTGAGACTCTGTCTAAAAAAAAAAAGGGAGAGAAAGAGAGAGATGTGGAAGTGAAGCTGCTGGAGAGCTTTGTTAGGTCGAAAGTTCCCTGTGTAAACCATGATGCTTAATGGATTTTCTGCATATACGCCATTTAATAAATATCTTGCTGATTGGTTCACCTGTCATATAAAGATAATAATTTGCCCTACGTTTCTTGGTTTTGTGAAAAGAAAATGTACATAAAAGCTCTGTGGCTGAGCACAGTGACTCACGCTTGTAATCCCAGCACTTTAGGAGGCCGAGACAGATAGATCACCTGAGGTCGGGAGTTCGACACCACCCTGACCAACATGGAGAAACCCTGTGTCTACTAAAAATACAAAATTAGCTGGGCATGGTGGCGCATGCCTGTAATCCCAGCTACTCGGGAGGCTGAGGCAAGAGAATCTATTGAATCCGGGAGGTGGAGGTTGTGTTGAGCTGTGATTATGCCACTGCACTCCAGCCTAGGCAACAAGAGCGAAAAAAAAAAACCTCCATGAACTTTAGAGTTCATTATGTGTCAGGTACTTTTCTAGCTACTGTAGGGGCTAAAAGGCCTGCCTTCAACACTCTCATAGTCTAGTAATTCTTACCTAATATTTCCATTTCACAGCTTTAATACTTTATAATAATCAAATATTTTATTACCCATAAGTGTGAATATTTAAGCTGAATTGTACAGTTCTCAGTGTGAGCAATATTACCCCCAAGAGGGCAAAGATTGGTTCTTAGAAAGTGAAAAAAACGTGTACTCTTTCATGTATAAAGCATAGATATACATACATTAAGGTAAATAGATACACACTTTATCTGTGGGATTAAAATTTCATTGAGGGAAGACTATTAGGAAGAAAAGAGGCTCTGTGGATTGTGATGGTGGCAGGGGGATGATGATTTTTTAAAAATGCTTAGAAACTCTAAGCTAAATATATTGCAGTTATATTTATTTAGCAAAGGCATTTTAAAGAAAAGAGATCCCTTAATTCTTCAACCAACCACTTCAAAATTCAGACTTTTGATAATTAAGATTTTTCCATGTATTTTACATATAGGTATATGTTGTTGGAGGCTATGATGGGCAAAACAGACTTAGCAGCGTAGAATGTTATGATTCCTTTTCAAATCGATGGACTGAAGTTGCTCCCCTTAAAGAAGCAGTGAGTTCTCCTGCAGTGACTAGCTGTGTAGGCAAACTGTTTGTGATTGGTGGAGGACCTGATGATAATACTTGTTCTGATAAGGTAAGCCATGTACTTTTAAAGAAAACACCAATGATAAGTATAAGAAGGGAAATACAGAAGGTTCATCAAGTAGGTAGCCAGGTCACTTCCTGTGAGGGGTCTTTTAGAATTTTTCTGGTACTATACGCTTTTGGAGAAAAACATTGAATTCTGGGTTGCTAAAGTGAAACTCTAGATGTCTAACAATTTGCCCTAACAAATGTGATCCAGTCTTTTTGAAACGAGACTATCTGTGTGGAGATTTTATGTTAAATAAATTGTTCTGAGCCTTTGCTATCATCTATAGAATCTAAAAACTATAGAAAGCACAGTTGGGAAGTGAATTAACAAAGGATAAGACACAGTAAATAAATACACTGCTTCCAACTGGGTCATTTTCTATATACTTTTGAAGTATTTTTCAGAACATAGAAAAGGAAAGGAAACCTCTGTAGTGTAAATAGAAGATGGCTCAAAGTTGCTGTGGTTCATCAAATTCCTGAAACCAAAGAATACGTGCTATCCTGACATCTCAGGAAATACCATGTTTATTCTGGAAAAAGTCTCTAATGCCTAGCTGGCTTAGCAATGTTAACTGAATTTTGTCAATCTATTAATTCTTTTTCTAAATTCAGTTTAAAATAATGTGATCAAATATTACTTATTTAGAATGTAGTGATTCAGAATTTGTGATAATTCAGAGGATACTGACTGAATTGAGATGTACTCGTTTTCTTTTGAAGAAAGGGCTCCCTAAAAGCATTAAGAAGTTGTATTCAGATTTGAGGCATAGTTATCCTACATAACACAATTGTAAAAAAAAATTGAGGCTATTAATTTTAGTGGACAGACCTGGTGGCCGTTCATGCTAGAAACAATCTGTGTGTGTTTGGTACTCTGTTCTGCTTGATAGTAATACATCTGCATTTTATTTGAGAATGTTCATAATTCAGACATTTCACTATCAGGCTAACCTCTCTTAATTCTCTGAATGAATGGGATTTTATTTTAAATAATGTTTGTATGTATTTGGTAGACTCTTTATTAAATACATTTCCATTTTTGTTTAGAAGTTTTAATTATATATTTTTATATGTTACTAGGTTCAGTCTTATGATCCAGAAACCAATTCTTGGCTACTTCGTGCAGCTATCCCAATTGCCAAGAGGTGCATAACGGCCGTATCCCTAAACAACCTGATCTATGTTGCTGGTGGACTGACCAAGGCCATATACTGTTATGATCCGGTTGAAGATTACTGGATGCACGTCCAGAACACATTCAGCCGTCAGGTAATAACATAAAGCGGTACAAAAGAAAAGTACATCTAAGAGGGACTAAGTACGTAATCATTATTAATACATTGTAATTTCAACTTTAAACTATTTCAGGCCGGGAGTGGTGGCTCATGCCTGTAATCCCAGCACTTTGGGAGGCTGAGGCGGGTGGATCACTTGAGATCAAGAGTTTGAGACCAGCCTGGCTAACATGGTGAAAACTCATCTCTATTACAAATACAAAAATTAGCCGGGCGAGGTGGCATGCACCTGTAATCCCAGCTGCTCAGGAGGCTGAGGTGGGAGAATCGCTTGAACTCAGGGGGGCAAAGGTTGCAGTGAGCCAAGATTGTGCAACTGCACTCCAGCCTGGGCAACAGAGCGAGACTCTGTCTCAAAAAAGTAACTAAAGGCCGGGCGTGGTGGCTCATGCCTGTAATCCAAGCAATTTGGAGGCCATGGCGGGCGGATCACCTGTGGTCAGTAGTTCAAGACCAGCCTTACCAAAATGGTGAAACCTCGTCTTTTTAAAAAAAAAAAAAAAAAAGAAAGAAAAAAAAAAAAAAAAGTAACTAAAGTATTTCATGTTTGCGTGAATTATTTTATAATTTTGCTTAAACTCCACATAAAGCATATGGCAACCTGTTTTGAAGTCCTTCCAAGGAGTCGTTTTATTGAAATAACTTCATTTTTACCATCCCATGGCGAAGTATCTGTTGCACTTGGGCTGTTCTTTTTTTTCTCTCTCTTGACCTTTTTCACAATCCTACTTCAGTCTTTATCCCCTCTCTTGTATTTCAGGAGAGAATAAATGTTCCCAAACCGATTGCTTCTTTTGATTAGAGGCTAGGAAATCTGTTAATTCGGTTACAAAGGAAATGGCTGTGCGCAGCTCTCTTTCATCCTTAAATTGTACCCGGAGCCCTTCTCCCTCCCACGCCGCCACCTCCCCAAAGGCCTTTTCTCCACCTTTTGTTTCATGGCTCTGTTCTTTTTCCTTCCACCCCCAAAATACTTGATGGTTTTGATGCTGAAAATCTGGCTCTACGCATACCCTAGAGATGTACTCTCAAAGGTCATTACTAATAATCTCCTCACTCTCCTTCATACTCTGTTTTTTCTACTCAATTCTTAAACATGGGTGCTCCTTGAGCCTCCTCTGTCCTCTTCTCAGTTTATACTCTTTCCTGAATTATTTACTACTCAGCACTGATGACTTGCAAGTCTTTGTCACCATCAGAGCCTCTCTCCTGTGGTCCAAACTCAAATTTCTACTAACTGCCTATGTGATATTTTACGTAGGATTTCAAGACTTTAATTTTTTTTTTTTTTTTTTTTTTGAGATGGAGTCTTGTCCTGTCACCCAGGCTGGAGTGCAGTGGCACAGTCTTGGCTCACTGCAACCTCTGCTCTTGTGCTCAAGCGATTCTCCTACCTCAGCCTCCTGAGTAACTGGGACTACTGGCGTGCACCACCATGCCCAGCTATTTTTTGTACTTTTAGTAGACAGGATTTCACCATATTGTCCAGGCTGGTCTTGAACTCCTGACCTCATGATCTGCCTGCCTCGGCCTCCCAAAGTGCTGGGATTACAGGCGTGAGCCACCACGCCCGGCCAAGACTTTACATTTAAAATAGAATTCACCTTCTTCCCCAAACGTACTTTTTCTATATTTCCAAATAACTGAGAAACTTAATTTACTAGATTCTCTTCTCCAGCCTATCAGTTCTCCTATTTTTTCATTCCTATTGTTTCTATTTTTGTTCAAGTTCTTATCAGTTTTTACCTAGACAAAACCAATAATACTTGAATTAGTCTTCCTTTCTCTAACATCTTGACTCTCTAGCTCATTTTGCCATCAGTTATTTTTCAATATATCTATTTATTGTCTCTTTCTTGATTAGAAACCTATTAAATAAAATCCAAAAGTTTTACCACTTCATTCTAGACTTTCTGTTAACTGACTTTCATTTCGCATTCTGTAACTTTACCTCAGATACCTTAAGTATGTGTCATTTGTAGTCTCTAAACAGATCATGAATGTTCTTGTCTTGGTTCATGCTGTCTTCTTAGCCTGTAATGCCTTTTTTATCTTCTCTTCTTATAATTCTACTCATCTTTCAAGGACCACTTCAGTTACAACAGAGTTTAACTTGGCCAAAATGAATCTTTTTTGCTTTCTGATCTGTTAAAGCACTCACACCTCTTATGGCACTTGTATATTCCCTTGTGAGTATAAATATTTATTTCCTATATTGGAATTTAGTCTTCTTGAGGACACTATTTGTTCTAACTCATCTTGTATGTATCTTGCGTTTATTTGTGCATAATAAATATATGTATTGAATAAGTAAACAAATTAGGAAGTACCAGAGGGACTTAATTTTAAGATAATCTTATTTGCAAGAGACATTAGAGATACAGTATAGACTATAAGGATAATGAATAGGGTTTGAATATAACATGATTTTTCCAAAGTTGTTGACATTGAGGTATAGTCTCCAATTAGTAATATATATGGAGTAACATTGCCCCAGTTGATGAAAGGGACATAACAGGCACTTCAGCTTTGTGGTACAAAATGAGCATTACCTTTTATCCCTCTTCTATCACATTTAAGTAAAAATGAATCACATTTCTCCAGCTCAGTGACCTCTCCTGGAAAATCATTCTCTAGCCCTACAGAGGTGCAAGTGTACCCTGCTTGCATAAGAATCCTGATGTGGTCAAGTACTGAGACTTTTTTGTATTTTTTTTTTAATTGAAGCTGCTTTTTACTGGTTTATTTCAGTGAAGATTCTAAAGAATAATGCATTTTTATTAAGAATTACTGTTCAAGCCAGATACAGTGGCTCATGCATGTAATCCTAGCACTCTGAGAAGCTGAGGCAGGAGGATCACTTGAGGCCAAGTGAGGGTCCAGCCTGGGCGACAGAGTGACACCCTATATCAAAAAAAAGAAAAAAGAAAAAGAATTACCATTTATTCGAAACTTTGCTATATTATATAAACCAATAACAGTTTAGGAAGATAATTGCCAGCATGTAGCATACTGCAGGGCATGTATGAATTTTTTTTGACTAGATTATTAAGATAAAACTGAGGGTAAAAAAAGGACACACATGGCACATTTTCTGTAATTAAACAACATTGACTTTAGAAATATAAAGAACATAAACATTTGGATCAGAAGTATATGAAGTCTAACAAAGACAAATCGTTGAAGTTCAAATCTAGTACTGGGATTTAGGGGATTCTTTTCTCTCCTCTTTTCATTCTTACTCCAAATACTACTGAATGTATCTATGCATGCATCAACCTCGACTCACTGCAACCTCCACCTCCCCCGTTCAAGCCATTCTCCTTTCTTAGTCTCCCAAGTAGCTGGGATTACAGGTGCATGACACCACACCGGCTAATTTTTGTATTTTTAGTGGAGACGGGATTTTGTCATGTTGGCCAGGTTGGTCTTGAACTCTTGATCTCAGGTGATCTGCCCGCCTTGGCCTCTCAAAATGCTGGGATTATAGGCATGAGCCACCACGCCTCACCATATGCACATATTATTGATAGGTCATTTTTGAGCCATGTGTAATTGTCTACCCTTTTAATGCTAACCAATGAAAAAGGATAAATCAAACTAATTTCATTGTATACAGTTAAATGAACCAGTACTGTTGCTTTTTAAAATGCTTAGAATATTAAATGCAAAAAAGAGCTGAAAAAATAAGGTGTTTATTTTTTACAGTCCTGATGGACCCAGCTTATTTCTCTGTTTGTCCTTCACCATCTCCATGCCTCTTTTGACTTCTTGTAATTCCTAAAAACACAACTTATTATTGTAAACATATTTTGCTTTTTAACTTCTGTCAAGAACATCCTTAAAAAAAAAAAATTAATGGGATTTTTTAAAAAAAGTCAATGATGGGCCGGGCACAGTGGCTCACGCTTGTAATCCTAGCACTTTGGGAAGCCGAGGTGGGTGGATCACCTGAGGTCAGGAGTTCAAGACCAGCCTGGCCATCATGGCGAAACCCCATCTTTAAAAAAAAAAAGTCAGTGATGAAGACTTTTTCTCTCTCTCTTCAATGGACCCCAGATATTTACAATGTCATTCAAGAGTAGAATAATTAAATGAAAAGAAACCTGATTCTTTCTGTTGTTGACATTTTAACATTTAAGCATATAAAAATAACAAGGAGAGGTGTGTTTTTTTGTACAATATTAGAATATTTCAGTCTTTGAAAATAACATTAAAACTTTATGTATTGATAAATTATTTTTCCTACTAGCTGCCCTTATTCCTGAGTGAAGACTAAGTTTTTCATATAGTATAAACAAACACATAGAGTAAATGGTATTTTACATAGCATGAAATAAACTATTATATCTGATAGATGTAATTTCCTGATATGAATACTTGGTTTCAAGATTGTTTGCTTTATTTAATTCTGAGCATTATTATCTGAAATAATAGTAATTACCAGATCATGTAATTATATATTGTTTTAGAATCATCATCAAAATAACTATAAGGTTCAATATTGGGAAATAGCTTATCCCTGAAAACCAAGGTTTTTGTTTGTTTTTATTATATTCAGAACTTTTAGAATTTATAGAAAGAGCTCATTGTGCTTTTACATGAAAAATATTAGAGTTTGTCCCATAATTGGTGCAATTCATGGGAGTATGGTATTCTGAATAAAAGTGTCATTCACTATATGACAATGGGCTAAGTCATTCTGGGTGTCTATAGACTCTAATAATAGGCCAGGTAGAGTGGCTCATGCCTCTAATTCCAGCACTTTGTGAGGCCAAGGTGGGCAGATCACCTGAGGTCAGGAGTTTGAGACCAGCTGGATAACATGGTGAAACCTCATTTCTACCAAAAATACAAAAAATTGCCAAGGGTGGTGACTCATGCCTGTAATCCCAGCACTTTGGGAGGCCAAGGTCGGTGGATCACGAGGTCAAGAGATTGAGACCATCCTGGCCAACATGGTGAAACCCTGTCTTTACTAAAAATATAAAAATTAGCTGGGCGTGGTGGTGCACCCCTGTAATCCCAGCTACTTGGGAGGCTGAGGCAGGAGAGTCACTTGAACCCGGGAGGCAGGGGTTGCAGTGAACCAAGATTGTGCCATTGCACTCCAGCTTGGGCAACAAGAGCAAAACTCCATCTAAAAACAAAACAAACTATAATATAGACATTTTTAAGTACTCACAAATTCTTTCAGACCTAAAGATAGTATCCTATTATATAAATCCACCAAGATTTAATTTCTTCTATAAGAGCAAAATTTATATACAGCAAATTTGGTCAAGTAAAAATGCTTATTGAACTCATTGGTAGAACCTATTTCATTGTTAATTATGTGGAACCAAGATTATAAGATGAAGTAACATCTGAATTAAAGTGGAACTTTAATTGGAAATGGAAGAATATCTGACCTGCAGCATAACCAGATCCATGTAATAGTAAGTCAATTGTTAGTATAGGTTTTTGGGGTTTTTTTGAGACACAGTTTTGCTCTTGTTACCCAGACTGGAGTGCAATGGCATGATATTGGCTCACTGCAACCTCTGCCTTACGGGTTTAAGTGATTCTCCTGCCTCAGCCTCCCCAGTAGCAGGGATTACAGGTGCTCGCCACCACATCCAGCCAATTTTTTGTATTTTTAATAGAGACAGTGTTTCACTGTGTAGACCAGGCTGGTCTTGAACTCTTGACCTCAAGTGATCCACCTGCCTTGGCCTCCCAAAGTGCTGGGATTACAAGCATGAGCCACCATGCCTGACCAGGTTTTTGAAGAATCACTCTCATTCTTGCAAGAATATTGTTTTATATATAGTAACTGTATTATTGACAGGGAATAGTAAAATTTAGCTAAGAATGCCATTGTTTGGGAAGTTAACTGTAAGATGTTAATTGAGTCATTTCCATGGCCCAGCCAAGGCTCCTAATAACAGTGTTTTGTTAATTTAGTTATAAATCTTTCTGTTATTCATTCATTCAATTTGTGGGTAATCCCATATAATGAATATTGTTCCTGCTCCTTGGTCGTGTAACCACCACTTTCTGTAATAACCTTCCTGTAATAGGAGAAGCAAGCCAGGCTCTTCAAAATGCTTTTGCTTAACTACCATTAAGTTAAAACTGTTTCATCAGTCCACATCCTACCTCCCACATCTTGGCCCCAATTACTAACATAGAATCTTTTTTTTTCAACTTTTAAGTTCAGGGGCACAAGTGCAGCTTTGTTACATAGGTACACTGTGCCATGGGGGTTTGTTGTACAGATTGTTTCGTCACCCAGGTATTAAGCCTAGTACCCATTAGTTAGTTATTTTCCTGATTCTCTTCCTCCTCCCACCCTCCACCCTCTGAAAGGCCCTAGTATGTGTTGTTCCCCTCTGTGTGTTCCTGTGTTCTCATCATTTGGCTCTCACTTATAAATGAGAACATGCAGTATTTTGTTTTCTGTTCTTGTGTTAGTTTGCTAAGGGTTATGGCCCCCAGCTCCATCCATGTCCCTACAAAGGACATGATCTCATTATTTCTTATGGCTGCAACTAACATATGATCTATCTTCACATTCATTTCATCCATGCAAAATTATCCAGCACTCACACACAGAACAGAGTTGGGCAAAAGAAGCTTAGCTTATATCATGTCTCCCTTTTTTTGACTGTGTTAAAACATTATTTTGCTTTTCTGTTTGTTACAAAATCCTTTACCTTCAAAGGTTAATTTTATTTTTAATGTATTTGGTTAAACAGGAAAACTGTGGTATGTCTGTGTGTAATGGTAAAATATATATCCTGGGCGGAAGACGGGAAAATGGAGAAGCCACAGACACTATTCTCTGCTATGATCCTGCAACGAGTATCATCACAGGGGTCGCTGCAATGCCCAGGCCAGTGTCCTATCACGGCTGTGTGACTATTCATAGATACAATGAGAAATGCTTTAAACTCTAAAGCCAGATACCTCACTGAAGAAGCCACACCGATCCAAGATGAGAGGTTTTAAAAACTCTAGAGTGGGAACTTGACATATCTCCTTTGTGCCATATGCAAAAAATAGTAAAAATAATAATTTGGTGCCTTTCTCCTCAAAATATCAATCTTTCACACTGTAATAAAGCCTTTCCTGTAATTGAAAAAAAATTTTTTTGTTGAAGGTAATGGTGGTTGTTACTTGGCCTTTGAAGAGTGTACCTTTGTAAGTATTTGTGAGAAGCCTATGTGAATTGGGAAATCATGCCTGTCTGCATACCTTTTAGGAACGTGTGAATGGTGTCTTCACTTAATATGTATGTTTATCTGTATGTATATTCCTTATTTTGTCATATGTGTAGAAAAAATTGCATGACTTGAGGCATCATTTAGGTTGAAAAAGTTAATGCTTAGAATGCATTCTAGGAGAAAAAAAATAGTTTTACAAACCTTTGTTGTTAACAAAGTATATCCAGATTGATTAATTTTATTGAAAGGTTTTTTTTCTGTAATTGATAAAAATGTAATGACAACAATTCAGGTATCATAAAATACTGAAGTTTTGTGACTTTATTCTTAGAATTTCTGTCTTATATTAAACATGTTTTTAGGGGGAAGTTAGGTAGGAGATATAAAAATAAGTGCTCCTACAAGGGGGATTAAAATTACAAGTTAATTCTTAAGGAAAAAATGGAATGGCCATTGAAGGAAAAATGACCCACTATGGCTCTCAAAGTTTTTATGCATCATCTCTTAAATCCTCTAAGAAAGCTTCTTTTCTTAACTTGATAAAGCAGTTGAAACCCATTTTTGCAATATCGTCTTGTGAAAAACAGGGACGGACAGCCAGGCCCAGTGGCTCACACCTGTACTCCTAGCTACTTGGGAGGCTGGGGCAGGAGGATCACTTGAGCCCAGGAGTTTGAGGCTGCAGTGAGCTATGAACGCACACTGTACTCTAGCCTGGGCAACAGGGTGAGACTGTGTCTCAAGATAAAAGAAAAATAGGGACAGGTTTCTTCCCTAGCCCAATAGGGTTTGACCTCATGAGTATGGTGCTTTGGTGAGGACCCCTTCCTTGATTATCCTACTTTCTAGTGAACAGCTACAATTCTGAGAGTCTCTACTGTTAAGGTACCTTTAATAGGATCAAGCAGGGACCACCTATCTCAGTGGGTCCGTTTTTATTTTAAAATTAGTTATCTGAAAAAACTTAGCAGTAGTTCCCATCTTTAAGGTAAGTCTTTCATTTGGTACCCATTGTGTAAAATATTAATCAACATTTTCAAGCTTCTATACAACAGACTGCTTTTGTCTAGGTTTCTCAACTCCACTTCATAAAGCTTATCAGTTTTCAGAGAGGAATGTGAATTTTTTTTCTAATGCAAATAGATGGATACGGCAGGAACTACAGCATAAGTGATTATTGTGATTTTGGGTGGGCAGATATAATTTACAGCATTTAGGGATGTTCTAGGTAGACTGCTGAAGTTTCTCTTCCAGACACTGTTGTCTTTCACATTATAATTTTTATATTTCTTGTGAAAGGAGGGATGATGCAAATATGTAATTAGAGTGTCACCAAAATTCTGTTAAAACCAAGGTTGAAATAAAAAGCCTAACATTGGTAAGCTACATTTTTTTCTCATCTTAGAATGATACAGAGATTTCGAATAGACATTTTTAAAGCTTTAATGCTTAGCTAGAATCTACATTCTGAAGAAAATTCTTAAAAAATTACAAATTTTTAGGGGATTTTTATTTTTCAAATTACAATTTTAAAATGATATGTACCATTTTGTGATAACAGCAATTCATAAAACAATTTTCTATCATCTTAGTTGAAAGACTGTAGGTACAGTTTGTATACTTGTGTTTTAATTTTAAAGATCTGCATTATATTCATAGATGATATAATCTACTTAGTTCAGAAATTCTTTACAGTAAATGAGATAATGTGTGAAAAAGTATTTTGTAAATGCTGAGATTCTACAAATGATAGTTGTTATTTTTCATGTGTATTTGAAAGATCATGCCCATTTCATGAATACAGGACTTCACGTAAAAAAAGACTTTCTGAGATAACTTTGTATTCTAGCATTTTTGTCTATTGTAAAAAGTATTAACTATTTACTTTTATTTTGTTATACATTTATTTTAATATCCATTTATTATAGTAAATTTGAAATGAAATCCTGAAAAACAGAATTTGTTTAAACACAGACCTCACACCAATATTAATTTTTTTCTCTACGTAATTTAAAACTACATAAATTAAGTAGTTACAATTTATATTGAAGGCCACCAAGAACTTAGGTTGAATCTTAGAAAATTTAAATAACTATTTTTAAAGTTATTCAACTGAAGATTTTAATTTTTAAATTATCTTCCTTTACTAATTCTTGATAAATAATAGCATTAGCCTTGATAAAAAAGAATTTTAGAGTAGAATTTGTATATCAAAAGGGTGTCAAATTGGTATATCAATTGGTGTTGGATTGTATTCATTCTGTCATCACATAAAGAATTTTCTTTTGATAGATGATCATATGAACCTTTGGTTTAGAATCTATATATGTACATGTGTATGTATGTAGATAGATCATATGGTTGTATACACACATATATACAAACACCATGAATTTTAGCAGTCTGTGATGATCAGAAAAATACATAAAGTAAAAATTAGTTAACCATGTTAAATTCAATTACAGAAGATTTTTTTATTTGGGTATTTCTAGAACTTTTTTACATTTGAAAGTACATGATGAGTATTAGTAAATATGTCTTGTGTATAATCAGAATCTTTACAACAATTTAGTTTTACAAGGTCAGAAGAGATGAGTTTGCTAAACCCAGCTGTGATAAATCAGTTGGAAAGGGAATTAAAAGATATGCTTTGTAGAACAGAAAAGTAAAGTTGGCTTTTTTTTTTTTTTTAATGAACCTTAACCCTTCTCTATGTTTTTCCTGTTTGTGAGTCAGCTACACAAGTGATCTAATTTTTACAACAGTAGAACTTCCTCCTTTTCTACTGTAATCGTCCCACTGACTTTACTGCACAGGTGTGAATTACTAGTGTATTGAATCTTCAGTAACCTTTTGATTTCCTAGGTGACTGAAATATAGATATTTACTCCATTTAAACCAGGTGTTAAGATGATGTAAATACTCAGGGAGGGTATTAACTTGTTATTTTTGCCTGTTTGGGGTGTAAAGTGCCATAACTAAATAATCTTCAATTCATGATTCTAGAGTAAGTTTAATTTGATAAAGGGGCTTCACACATGGCGGTGGTTGAACATTAATTCTTTTATATTTAAAAAGATGAAAATGTTTGTGGAGTGATACATTTTCTCTTAGTGAATATGAATTGCTTATGTATCTCTACTGTCAAATAGCGTTTTTGAAACTCAGGAAAGACAAAGGTTCAATTACACCACTTTTGTCAATAAGCAAACCAGGTATTTTTTTTTCCTGTTGTCTGGATATGGCAATAGATTTTTTAAATTGCTGTGAGAACCCATATATGAAAAGAGAGGAGTTGAATTGTTTGTGTGTGCCTTTTATGTCTTGAAATTTGTATGTGGAAAAAGATGATATCTACTTCAAACTGTATTTTCTTTTTTTTGAGACGGAGTCTCACTCTGTCACCCAGGCTGGAGTGCAGTGGTGAGATCTCGGCTCACTGCAACCTCCGCCTCCCAGGTTCAAGCGATTCTCCTGCCTCAGTCTCCCGAGTAACTGGGATTACAGGCGTGTGTTTTTAGTAGAGACGGGGTTTCATCATGTTAGCCATGATGGTCTGGATCTCCTTACCTCGTGATCCGCCCACCTTGGCCTTCCAAAGTGCTGGGATTACAGGCGTGAGCCACCGAGCCTGACCTGCGTTTTCAGAGAGGAGAGCTTGCTGTTTATGTGGTGCAAGTGATAAGATAATGTCTCTTCAAGGCTTCCTATGGACTGCCTTTATTTTAGTAAACTCAAGACACCAGTTAACCTCAGCAGAGTTTTGGCCTTATTAGAATTTGTTGTGCATCTTATTGAAAGCCAGGTTTACATCACCTCACCCCATTATTTTTCTTTTTAGTTAAATAAATAAACTCACCATGCCAAGTAACCAGAATGGAGCAGTTTGGTTGACCTTTAAGGCAGCAGGTTGGACTAGCTAGCTATTGTTATTGTCACATCTAATGCTAGGCACCAGAAACCATTTGAGCCAGGAGTGTGAATTAACAATTCCAGAGACACTTTCAACATACTTTAGACATTTTTTAATGTTTTATATGAACGTTTTACATTTGTGTGATTGCCTTAGATATTAAATTTTCCTAGTGCTGAAGGTTATCATACATTTTTTAAAACAGCAACATTCATAACTTATTTTATATATTGTTCCAAAGAAAAGAATCTCTGTTTTAATGGTTTCAAAATAACTACACCTGAATTTGTTTATGTGCCTTAAGTTCTCTAGTGCTATTTCAACTTTGTGTTTCCATCTAAATGAAGCTTACCTTAGATACGGTTCCTATTTGTTTCCCGTAGAGTAAATAAACTTCCCCTTCTTAAATTGTGTAATAAGCACCAGCTTGTGGTTGCTTGGCAGAATGAGAATGTTAAGGGAGATTGTTGGGTGTTTGGAATTTCATTATGTTTTTTGTTTTTATTTTTTGATACCTAGGTGCTTTTTAAGATATTCAGACAAATATCTATCTTACATTGATTAAACCCGTGTAAATTCATTTGCAGTATCTACATCGAATGTCAAAAAAGTGTATCTACTTATTTTTGTTCCATACTTAAGTACAATTTTTTCCCTCTCCAGGCTTTTTTATTTAACTTTCTTGAAAAAGCACTTATTCTTCCCTTCCCTATCACCCCTCCACCATGATTTCTTTATTTAAATTTTTATTGAGAGTTGTTGGAGTTCTAAGACAATACAGTTTTAGAGTTGAACAAAAGTATAATCTGCTTTACAACTAGCATAGACCTAAGGTCATTTGCTTTCAATTAGAGGCTCCAGAGTCTTCATAGAGGAAGGAATGCTTTGTATTTCATTGGTCTCAGTTAAGTTTAGCACGTGAATACTTACATGTTTTGTTTAAATATACTTCTTGCATAGTTTAATTTTTTTAAAGTTATTGTAATCTAATAAAATGTCTTTTAACCATGATTACTTGACTATATGGTTGTATTAAATTTTGTTTACCAAAAATTTGTTGGTCTGTTTTATTTTAAATATATTTAAGGGGTTGTGCAAAATAGAGATGGGGGAAATACTGTATATATTAATATGTATGTGTATTTGCTGCTATGTCCATAAAATAACTGGAAGGATAAATAAGAAAGTAAAAACATTAGTGTGTAAGAGGGAAGGAAATGGTGGCCGAAGGACAGATAAAAAGGAAACTTGACTGCATCCACATATATATATGTGTGTGTATTTATAATTGATTTATAATTTTATAATTGTATTTATAATTACTATATGTGTGTGTATATATACACACGCACACACACACACACAGTAATTATAAATACATAGAAAATCAATTTTTTAGTCGGAAACACACGAAAGTATTACCTACAAATTTTCCTTTTATTTATATTTATTTATTTATTTTATTTATTTGAGACTGAGTCACCCAGGCTGGGGTGTAGTAGTGTGGCAGGATCTCAGCTCATGCACCGTCCACCTGCCAGGTTTGAGCAGTTCTCCGGCCTCAGCCTCCCAAGGAGCTGGGATTACAGGCATACACCACCAAGCCCGGCTAATTTTTTTTTTTTTTTTTTTTTTTTAAGTAGAGACAGGGTTTCACCATATTGACCAGGCTGGTCTCAAACTCCTGACCTGTGATCTGCTCGCCTCAGCCTCCCAAAGTGCTGGGATTACAGGCATGAGCCACTACTCCCGGCCCCAGAATTTTTTAAATTAGTACAAAGTAACCCATAACATTTGCAACCTAATGTTCTTTTGATTTGGTTCTCACATTGAAGGTAAGGGACTTAATTTATTTCAAATAATTTTTTCAAAAAGCATAAAGTTTTTTTTTTTGTTTGTTTGGTTTTTTTTTGAGACAGGG